>PVLD010011259.1:0-66195 GCA_004027595.1 Dinomys branickii
TAAAATAAAAAAAAAAAAAAGAAACCGCAACAAGCCGACAGGAGGCAAGTTTGCTCGCCTGGGTAGATTCTATGTGAAGAAATATTTTTCTTTTTCCTGGAGTTCCCTATACAACAATAAGAGGGGCTGGCAAGAGCAGGTGCTGTGAAGCTCGATAGCAAAGGTAACCGTTAGGAAGGGATGCTGTGGCCGCCTCTTTCTCTGTCCTCTGTCTTTACAGCTCCCACAAAATTTGGGTTCTGGCCATTCCTACCTCATAATATACTAAGTGAGAGAGGAAATAGGTACAGTACCATGAGTGCTGCAGATGGAAGATGTTTTTCAGCCAGGTGTGGTGCACCCCTATAATCCCAGCACTCTGGGAGGGTGAGGCAGGAGGATGCCAAGCTGGGTCCCAGCCTGGGCGATTTAGTCAGACCCTGTCTCTAAAACAAAAAATAAAGACGGGCTAGGGATGTAGTTTAGTGGGAAGGCCCTAGATTTGGCCCCCAGTGCTAGGTGTGGGGAGGGGTCCTTCTAGGAAGATCTATGCGGGTGTGCTGTGTATCTGAGCCTTCACCTTTGGGGCACACACGCGTGTCTTGGTGTTCAGTGGGTGTGGACCTTGGAGTGAGCTGTAAACACTCATGTGTCCCAATGCTCCAGGGAAGCAAGACAGTGACAGCACCGGAGGTGAGAAACCCGCAGAGAAGTGGCCCTTGGACAGGCGCTGGAAGTAGAGGGGAAAGCATTTTCCTGGAAAGGGAGGATTCTGGGAGGGCGGGTTTGGATCAAGGAGTTGTAGCTGGGATCGTCCTTGTGGCCTTGAACCACCCAAGCCTAACACCCCAACCCCAACCCCCACGCCCAGCTTGGCTTTCCCATCTGGAAACCAGGGCAATGCTGAGCCCGCGGGCTGCACACAGACTAAAAGAGACTTCACATCGGGTGGGGAAACATTCATTCTGACCAGAAGAGGCTTTCCTATCATACCGCGGAAGTGTGAATTTCACCCTCATTGGAGGTGGCTGAGGGTCCCCACCAGGGCACATGGAGTGCCTGTTTTAGAGGTGCTTCACTGCCCTGGACGTTACTGGCGGTGCCACCTCTGGCCAGCTGATAGCCAGGGTGGCCGCTTTCTCCTTAGTGAACAGCTCATCTTCCTGCACAGACACCATTGTCCTTTCCTGGTGCCTTAGTGTAGCAAGCGCAGTGTATCAGGGACCACTGCACACTTGTTTGTCTGTGGTACTGGGGACTGAGCCCAGGGTTTTCAATTGAGTTATAGCCCCAGCCCCCTTTTATTTTTTATTTTGAGATAGGTCTTTACTTAGCTGCCCAGTCAGGAATCCAACCTGTGATCCTCCTCCCTCAGCCTCTCAAAGTGCTGCAATTACACACATGCACTACGGCCGGCTGCATGCATTCCTTTTAATCCGCGATTTCACCGAAGATCTTTCTGTTCTAGTCCTGCCCCCCCAGTGTCACACCCTTCCAGGCTGGGCGGTACACAGGAGCCCCAGGCGATGCTTCTTACTAGGGAGAAAGTACCTGAGAAGGCAGCAGATTGTTCAGACCTGGATGGGAATTTTCTTGAGGATACCAGATTGGCCAAGGTATAGCCTCAGAGTAGCTCTTGGGCAACCTGGAAAACCCGGCTACAAACAGAGGCTGCATCAGTGGTAGAGTCTCCTGGAATGGCTGGGGGCAGTTAAATGAACTCAGGGAATCAAAGCTAAGCTGTGTCTTTGGCCAAAGCAGGTCTGGAACAAGGGAGGTGGTGGGGCTCTGTGAACTCAGGGACGCTGAGAGCAGGTGCTCAGCCCAGCAGCTGGCTGGCTGGCAGCGCGCCCGGTAGCCCCTACTGTGTGGCTGACACTGAGCACTCTGTGAGGACCCAGGGGACGATAGCAGCTTGCTGCAGGGAGAGTAGGGGGCCCGCAGAGAGAGGTTAATAACCCACAGAGATACCCGCAGAGATGGGGCCCAAGCCGCATCCACGTGTGGGTCCGGCAAGGCTGGCCTCAGCCAGGGGCATTAGCCAGCATCTGGCTAAGAGTGCAAAGTCAACCAACCCACCCTGGTTAATTGTGGGGTTCACCTAAGAGAGACTGGTACAGATACCCACTGAGGCCTCTGCTGAAGATCCCAGGTCCACCTGCCAAGACTGTTCTGAAAATCTCTCCTTTCGTGGGAGAAAGTGCCTCAACCCTGGGTCTCCTCACAGGGGTGACTTGCTCTTCAGCAACTTTCCACTCTTTCACAGTTACACCAGATTGAATGAGGGAAGTGGGGCTGGCTCTGACGCCCAGGGTAAATGGTAAGAACCATGAGACTGTGTAGCTCATTTCTATTCAAAAGGGGATATTAATCCCCCAAGCTCTGTCCTGTGAGAACTGTTTCAGGCCAAGTCAGGCAGAAGGGCAAAGATGTCAAGACCATTGTCCGCTAAGGCAGAATTCCTTTGCTGAAGAGAAAATGTTGGCCTTTCTCCTTAGCCTCATTCCCAGAGAAAGGAAAGCCAGGGCTGCAGGAGTGGGGGTAACTGTCAGTCAGATCAAAATATTCGTGGGTATTATTTTGCCCAACCTCCCTGAGGCCGAGGGCCCCTCCTACTGCCAAAAGGTGTGCAGGCATCAACTCAAACGGTGCTTCTATTGTATTATCCATTGGTAGAGAAAGAATTCATAATGATAAATATTTGTGACAGTGTCTAAATGCCATTCAGAAATAGTAACACAGGGGTGAGTGAAATACTGTTTTTCATCTCAGTAAACCCAGAAGGAAAAAAAGCTAAGACATATCCCAGCCCTGCCATTTAGTTTTTAAAAATAGGCCTACACAGGGCTGAGCCTCACAGCCTTGACACCAGCACCCCAGGGCATTGGCTTGGCTTTGGAACGTCCCCATCCCCAAAGTTGCCCTCTGGAAGCCTTGCTGAAGGCCTGAGGACAGAGAAGAGGAGCAACAGAAAGAGGAAGGGAGGGGAGGAGAGAGGAGGGGAGACAGGGCTGTCACCACATCACCATAACTCGCTCTGCAGCACATGCTCCAGGAACTTCTTGGGGAGCCAGACAGGACCGCACTGAGGCAATGGTCCAGCTCCCCTACCTTCCGGCCTGGGCACCGCTTTCCCTGTAGCACTTCCTGGTTCACAGCTGGGGACACTGCCCCCCAGAACAGAGTGAAGGCCGCCTCCCTGGTCGGACCCGTTGGAGGACCACGGCCCCATCCAGCTGTGGCAGCTGTGGCTGGCAGAGAGCTGCTCAGTGCCCCCTGCTTCGGAATGTCTCGGGGGCCTGCAGGCCTGAGCCACGCAGGCCTCATAGATAGAAAGAGCCTGAAGGACTTCATCTGCTTTCTTCCGGGTTCTTCCAGCATCCCGAAACCTAGATTTCAACTCTATCTGGAAATCTGTCCTCTTCCCTTGGATACCTTGAGGGAGGTGGTCAAATAAATGTAAACCGGGCAGCCTGACCCCTCTCCCAAGCCCAGCCGGGGAGCAGGTTAGGCAGGAGCGAGCAGCCTGTCTCACTCACCGGCCCCAGGGAGAGGCCCAAGTCTTCTTTGGGCAGGGGAGGGGTTGCCATGGGGAATCACCAATCAAGTGTGAATTAGGGGCTGGCAGTGGCTGTGGAAGGCTGCATAATTGGGGATAGTCACAGTAAATCACAAGTCACTGTTTCTTCCCGGTGTTTTCAAACTTTTACTTCTTTTAAAACATTTCTTTAAGTACACTAAGCACACTTTCTGTGTCTGCCAACTCCGATGCCTGTTCTGTGTTTGACCTCACTCTGTGCTTCTGTTTGTTCTGACTCAGCTCTGCTCCCTTACTTGTTTTGTGTTTTCTGACTGGGAGTTTCTGTGCTTGAAATTCTATCTGTGGGAATTCTTTGGGGTCTAGGTTCAAGATACGTCTAAAGAGAGGATTTGTGTGTTTCAGTAGCTGTTTAGAGTCATGTAGTGGGGTGCAGGACTCTTATAATTGCATGGTATCGTGAATGTGAGTTGCTGTCTCACATGCAGCCCACACCTTGAAATCTCAGGGAAGACTCTTCCCCATGCCCTTTCATCCAGCACCAGCATCACAACAGGTGCAGTTCTTAAGACGCCCCTCTTCTGCAAAGCGGGTCAAAGTCACACTCATCTTTACTTCGGGCCTTGGGAATCCCAGTTTTTATGGGAAAGGACCTTATTATTCTCCCGATCTCAGACAAGGCTGAGGATTTATCTTCCCTTTCTTGGCCCCTGCAGGGTAGTTGGAGTAAGCTCCAGGACACTGCTGTTTGACAGTTTCAAGGTTCTCACTCATTGTCCAGGGGTCTCACCTTAGCTTTAATTTAATTTTATTTGGGGGTGGGGGTTGAGATGGAGGCTTGCTATGTAGTTCAGGCTGGATTTGGACTCATGTTCTCCAGGCTGACCTCAAACTCACAGGGACCCTCCTGCTTCAGCTTCCTGAGTGCTGGGATTACAGGCACACACCCCTACACTGGCATCCTTAGCTTTAACTTTGGTTTCTGGAGTTTTCTTGCCAGCTCAGTGATTCATTTTTAAAATTTAAAAAAAGTCCTACCCAGGTTGGGTTTTCTATTGTGTCTTTTTTGTTTGTTTTTATTTTCTTAAAAGTAGGTCTAGTTTTCAACAAGAGGTTTCTTCTACTATATTAATTTGAAGTACTCTAAAAACAAGGTTATACCATCCATGACCACTTGCCAAGTGGTGGTGAACTAACGAATTTCCCAAATGCTTCTGTGTCCCTGACTTTTTACTCAGAGTGAATCTTCCTCCTGGGAAGGTAGGTCATGGCCGAGGGGACAAGAGGCGACTGTGTTCACGAGGCTGTTGTGGGGAGAGGGACCGGCTTGCTTGACAGTTGGCGTTTGCCACTCTGCAGCATGAACGTGCCCGAGATAGCCCATTCCAACTGCAAAGGGTGCACACAGCTGGCTGGTGAATTGGGATGTGGCAAACCGCAGCACCCAGTGTAGAGCAGACGCATAAGTAAGGGTGGCAGCGTCCCTGCCCAGAGACCCGGCAGGAGGCACAGCCAGGGGAGAGGGCTGACATCCTAAGAGGAAGTAGAAGCACACACCGTGAGAGTGTACTGTGGCCTCAGCATTACAAGCTCTTCCAATTTTTCAAGAACTGTAAGTCTGGATTTTAGGTGAAATCACATCTCTTAAATGTTGGTAACAAACTCAGAATCTTTACAAGCACTGGAAATCAACTTTGTGGGGGCCAGATAGCCACGACCTTTAGACAAGTTGCAGGGTGCTTGGGGTTGTTTTTATGTGTCCAGCTCCAGCCCCTTTTCTCAAGGCCAGGTGCTTTACGCAAAGCTCCTTTTCTCTAGGCTCCTGTGAGGGAGGACTGTACGCAGTGGATTCAGATATCCTAGCTCATGTTCCAGACTTGCTGCTCATTGTGCGACTCAAGGAGAATTCCAGTACAAGGGGATGGGGCCTGCGGGGGCAGGTTGCTCCAGACAAACTGGGAGGCTTTGCGCATGGGCCTGCCTCCTGGTCTGTGATCAGCTAGTGGTTCTGTCCTCTTCCTTAGCAAGAAACAGAGCTGAGGGAAGACATGGCTGTGTGCAACAGAGAGACCCTACTGCAGTGATCTCCACCATCCCTGCCTTCCGTTCAAGTGGTAAATGTTTTTAAAAATGTGAATGCCAGACCCTACTTTAGGAAATTCTAATTCACTTGGTTTAAAGTAGAGCCTGGAGCTGGGCATGCTGGCACACAACTGTAATCCTAGCCCTCTGGGAGGCTGAGGCAGGGGGACTACAAGCTAGAGCTCAGCCTGGGCAATTCAGCGACTTAGTGAGACACAGTTTCATGTTTATAGCGGGGCAATTTGTCATAGCTAAATCTTGGAAACAACCCAGATGCCCACCAACTGAGGAAGGGATAACAAAGATGTGGCATTTTTATACAATGGAGAGTTACTCAGCTATAAAGAAAGATAAACTCGAGGCTTTTATAGGTAAATGGATGCAACTAGAGACCATACTCATAAGTGAAATGAACCAGACTCACATGTGTAAACATCATACTGTCTCCCTAGTGTAAGAATCTGAAAGCGTAAATAAGACCCATAAGGTACAACAGACAGAGTGAAAGGGAAAGAGACTGCTGAAAAGGAGAGAACTGGGATGGGGGAAAGGAGAAAAGAAGGGACATATATGTACACAAACTAGCTAAGATCATTATTCTACTAATTTCTATTAGTTCATTGAAAGGAGCAGTTGGTATTTATATTGTTTGATCCACCTTACATGCCTGTACCCGGTAATCTGAGCGACTACTTTGAAGATAACAATATGCAATATAATAGCCATTGTTGATTTCCTATTAAAGCAAAACAAAACAAAATAAAGAATAAAAAAGAGAACTGGGGATGTGACTTAGTGTCAAGATCCTGGATTTGATCTCTAGTACTATAAAAAGATAGAGCCAGGGCATCACTATGTTTTCTTCTGTTTTGTTTTGTTTGTTTTGAGACAGGGTCTCACTATGTAGTGCAGGCTGGCCTTGACCTCACTCATGGTAACCCACCTGCCTCAGCCTCCCAAGTGCTGCAAGTACAGGTGCGTGCCACTATGCCTGGCTCCAGGCATCACTCTTTTAAGAAGCCTTGTGAGCTGGGGCTGGGGCTCAGTGGTGGAGTGCTTGCCTAGCGTGCACAAGGTTCTGCGTTCCATCCCCAGTACCACCAAAACCAAAAACAGAACACCTTGTTAGCACAGTACTATTCTAATCCTGAGTGCTTTTGATCATGTCTCATTTAACCTGATCTAACCAATAATCCCAGAAGGTACTGTACTCTTTTAGTAGGTGAGAATCTGGAGGTGACAGTTAAATAACATTGCCAATGTCACATAACTAGCAAGTGGGGAATCAGACTTCAGCTCAGAGCCTGAATTCTTCATCCCCATGTCATTGGGCAGTACAGAACCTCATGGCCTCTGTGAGGTTTCAATGCTGCAAATAAAGTGCTCAGGTCAACTCTTCAGACGTATTAAGTGACAAATAAAAGTTAGCTAGCATCATGCCCTCGTAGTGTCGAAACAGTAAATTCTCCCCATTTTTCTTCTATCTTGTTCTGTTTGCGGCATTCACCCTTCTTTGGATCTCTCGCTTACCTCTTCTGAAAACGTTCATACTTGCTGTAATAGCTTGTGTCTGGGTGTCCCCCAAAGCCTCATGCAGTCATGGGGAGGATTCTAGAGTTTATGATTGACTCATGGTCCAAGGCTGGGATTATGGGTGTGTGTGCTACACCTGCCCTGGGGTGGGTAGTTTGCATATAATGTAAGGGAGGGAAAGAGGCTGCCTGCCACCACTCCTCCCTTTTGCTCTTGCTGTTTTTCACTGCCATGAACTGTTGGCCTGCCGCTCTGCCTAGGAGCCAGTCGAGTATGGACTGAAACTTCCACCAACTGTGAGCTAAGTAAACCTTTCCTTCCTTAATTTTGGGGATCAGGTATTTTGTCTCAGCAATGAGAGAAAAGTAACAAGATACCCTCTGCATGAACCACAGAATGGCCCCTGTTCTGACCTGGGGGAGGCTTTCCACAGCATGTCATGCCTGCTGGAGGCACAGGGGAGGAGAAAGAACAGGACTTCAGGTTCCCCTTGAGAGGACAGTGATGAAACCTGCCTGGAACGATGCCCCAGAGGACAGGCCAAAGCTCATAGTGTACTTTGGTACATGGAGTTCAACACATGTTTCCATGTGACTGGTTTGCTGAGGACTGGAGAAGCAGAGAGGAGGACAGTGAGGGGTCAGACAGACTGGAAAGCAGCTGTAGACCTGCATGCTAGGGACCTTTTTTATTTTCTAGCCAGTCACATATTTGTTGAGATGGACACAGAAGCCAATCCTAGAGGAAACAGCATTTGCCGAGAGGCAGTGTGCTCAGGCCCTGGAGTTTGGGCTCTGGGCTGGGGGTGGTGGTGTGTGATGGGTGGTCCCCCCTTCAGAGGAAGAGGTGTGGCATCTCCCAACAACCCCCATCACTGGGTGCTTAAATGGCAAATTTACACAGCTTATTCGGGTCAAGAGTTTGAATTTTTTTTCCCCCGAGGGGGGTGCACCGTTCCTGGAGGTACTGCAATACCAGGTCGACGCGTGGAGTGGACGGAGCAAACTCCTATTCCATCTCCCACCTCCAAAAGTCCATTTAATATATTGTCCTCAGATAGAGGACGTATAAAATATTAAACTGATAAGAACAGATACTACATTTGATTTTAGCCAAAAGGCCAAGAAGTGACAAGAATTTGAATTTTTGTTACTCTAGTGACTGGACTTACAAAATGAAATGGGCGGTCACTGCCTCAAATAGGATATAAAATAGATCAATAAAAAATGGGGTAAGTTTTGACAGAAATTCTATCTTTAAGGTAATGCTGGCATTATTCCCTCTGCCCTTTCTTGGGCTATTTAGGATTGAGCCTACGGCCTTGGCTCTAAACTATACACCCATCTCTTTTTCATTTTTATCTTGAGAGAAGGTCTGGCAAAGTCACCAAGTTGCCCCAGCTGGGCTGGGCCTTAGCCTCCTACTGACATAGGAGACAGAGTGTGACAAAGCTGGCTGGGGGCACTGAGCAGGACCTGTCAATTACAAGACCCCAGGACAACATGATGACCCCATATGTAGAATTTCTCCCAAGCCCCTAGGAGATGCGGACAGCATAAAAAGGACCCACCACATCTGAACATGGCATGTACTTTTATTTTTGCTCTTACCCTGCTTTTCACTTTGTTCAGCCCACGTTTATTCTGCAGAGCTGGTTTCTCCCATAGCTGTTTACCCCATATTTTCAAATGAATTTTGACACCATCACTGGCTTGTCTCCTCCAATTGTGTGTCCAAGGCAAGAAGAACCTGGTATACTTTTCATTGGTGAGCCATTTCTAAAGAAATTACCTTGTGACAGCTGGCGAGCCAGTCAGGAGTGTACACTTCGGTGTAGCCAGCCACGAGACTAAAGCTCAGGTATCAGAGACCAAGGCAAGGCCTATGCAGGCACACTCTAATTCTTTCTAAAATGCCACCAGATTTTTCTTCCCCTTCTCTCTCCTTTCCCTTACTCTCTCCTCTAGCGTGGGAATGCAGGGGACTGTTCTCAAGACCCCCAGGGAGCTGTTTACTGCTTTTCTGGTCATGGGGGTGGAGGAAGGGAATGTAGGCTTTTGTTTTACTTTCCAGTCTCTTGCACTCACTCCAGGGGTGTGCCTTGTTGTCCCTGTGTGTTTGTTGTGTAGTTTGCTACATTAGCCTGATCTCCACATACCCTAGTACGTAAGTGGCTTTTTCTTGTGTTTCGGTTAGGGGTGCCGCCATGTTACCTTGCTATGTGGCCGGCATCCATCTTACCCTGCCACATGGCCAGTCACCACCTGTCTGCTGAGTCACTATGTGTCACTTTCATGTGGATGTGCGTCAACAGCTGCCACCATGTTTGTTTTCTATCTCCTCTTTCTTTTTTAAAAAGTAACGGGCTTTACAAGCTAAGCTTCTGATTTTGGACAACATACGGGCTTCTGAGAACAAGAACAAGAAAACTCTTTCTGCACAAAAAGGTAAATAGTGTACTATCCCCTTTAAAACTCACGTAGCACTAGAGGACCATGGTTCCTGCCCCAGGCAAATATGGAGGCAACTATGGATGCTTGCGGGCAAAATTGTAGGCCTGCTTCCATCCCAAGAAGGAGTTTCAGTCGTACTAGCAGTTGGGGAGAAATAGTAACTCAGGAAGAACAAACTTGTCTTTTAAAATTCTCAAGGCTTTAGGTTGAACCAAGCAGCCAACTATACTGCACTCTGGTCAAGAGCCTCTTGAGGCCAGCATTACCTGGCTTTTGTGCTTCCCTGTTGAACTGTAAAGACCTATGCCTGATTCCTGAATAGAACAACTAATTAAAGTAACTATGAGTATAAAAAATAGAGCCACTCCAATTCTTAGTACTTCTTTTGTCAGAAAAAATGCAAGAGATTTTTTTCCCATATGGTCTCTAGGTACAAGTTGGATCAATAGGTTCAACGAGGTGGTTAAAAGAACTTTGTTTGGGAAAGTTCTGCCATTACATTGCGGGAGTTTGGACCAGGCAAGGCCAACCAGTGGCCCAGCCCCCTTCTCACTAAAGAGTTAATGGGTCTAAATGTGGAGACAAAAGCCCCTGAGGGAGGCTCTTCTCTGGTCTGTGGTAAAATTATCCCAGCATCACACTAAGGTTCTTGGACTGAGACATCTATTCAGGTTTGTAAAGTCACACAAAGGGCACGTAGTGGACTTCAGGTCTCCTCCTTATGTATGGGATGCTGCTTAGGAGCAGAGGCCTGGTTGTCTCCCTCCCTCTAGGTCCAAAGACAAGCACATGGGAACTCTACTAGAGCACTTTACCATGTGGATTTGTCTGACTTCACCACTAGGCCATATCCTTGATGAATGGGACAGGTTTGACCCTGACAGTTTAAAACAAGAATAGCTTATCTATTGTAATATGGTCTGGGTTCACTATGAGTTGGGAGGTGGCAAAAGAAGGGTACAGATGGCACTCTAGACTATGAGACTATTTTCCAGTTACAGAGTGTACTGGATCAACAACTGGTGGTCAACTTAGAACACCCAGCTGAACTGAGTAAGCGTGGTGCCAGGTGTGAGAGGCCCACCTGGGGATTGCTGTTAGCAGCATAAGAGGCAGAACTGGAGAAGAAGGGAGGCTGTTGGGAACTGAGAGAGCCTGTTGGGAGCTGGTGGAAGCTGTAAGGAGCTATTGGTTCTTTTGGAGGAGCTTGTCATGCTGGCTTCCCTGATGAACTTGGCTGTTTTGATCCTCCAAGGAGCTCGGGAACTTGTTGTCGCTGAGACTGGCTTCAGTTCACTTTGGGGGAGCTCTGGGCCTCACTTTGAGCAACCATTCCTGGCTCTGGAGGGGAAAATAGGGCTCTACTCAGTCTCCTGGAGAAGCTTGTCATGTTGGCTTTCCTAATGGGAACTCGGCTGTCCTCATCATTGGAGGAGCTCGGGACCTGTCACCGAGGATAGCTATAGTATTTTTCGGGAGAGCTTTGGTTGTTATTATGAGCATTGCTTCCTGGCTCCAGTGCAGATCCCTCAGCCTGCTAGCACAGATCCTTCATCCTGCTGGCATGGACTTTCTAGATTTCACCTCTGACCTTTGGGCTTTCCAGCACAGATCCGTGAAATAGGCCTGCATGAGACACTGTGGCCTCCTGGCCTCCAGATGGACTAGTAGGGAGCGTTGTTATGGGCTCTAGGTCTTCAGCTTGACTCATGCAGGACATTTCCATGGGATCTAGGCCATCAGCTGGTCTTTAGTGTGTGGACAGATTTCCTGCACTCTGGTATATGATTCTTTGAGCGTATATTATAAATAATCTTATAAAATGTGTGTCCTGTATTGTATTGTTTCCCCTTGCAAAAAACCCTAAACTACAACAGAGTTTCTACTTGAAACATGAAAGGTGGAGTGAACTGTCTTATGTTCAGGCTTTTGTAACTTTTTATCAAAGGGCAAGTTGAAGAGCTATGGTACCAAGTACAGGTCCTCGGGAAGACAAAGATATCCTGGATGACCCTGTTCTAAAACCTGCATTTGTCTCTCAGGGATCTATGGGTCTAAATGTGGAGACAAAAGCTCCTGAGGGAGGCGGAGGCTCTTCTGTGGTCTGTGGTGAAATGATCCTAGCATCACACTATTTAGGGAGGACAACCACACTGGGAAGCCACCTTGACTTTACCCTTCTTTCCTCAGACCAATAGATCAGCTCCATCCCCTGTGGGTAGTCCACAGACTCTGTGAGAAGAACCTAGAGCTCTGGAGGAGCCCACCATTCCTTAGCTCCCTAGGCAGCCTCCTCAGGCAGGCCTAAGTCCCACTGGATACACACAGACCACTTTTAAGTCCTGCAAGTCAAACCTGAAGTAGCACTGCCGATTACTCTGGTTCACAGCTTGTCCTGCCCATAGCAGAAGTTCCAGAGATGGAAGGGAACGTTCAAATACACGTTCCTCTTTCAGTTGCAGATGTCCAGCTGTGCAGGGAACCACTAGACCAACTATTGGAAGACCCTAGTAGATTTGCAGCTCGGCTTCAAACTTTGGCCCTTGCATTTGATTTATCACAGCAAGATAAATGGCAAAATGTCGAACATCTTGGCCACATGCTTCATCTGTAACCCAGATGGAAGATAAACAATCCTACAAAAAGCTACACTCTATGCAGATGAATAGTATGCCTTAAAAGGGGAAGGGAATCACCCAGGAGAGGCTATTCTCTCTTCAGCAGAGCCAAACTAAGGTGATAATACTCGGCATGAACCAAAAATGATGTCTGGTTTGATACCTGCCCTTATGGGGATGAAAAGGTACATTAAAAAGTCTGTTAATTATGATAAAATGAGTGGGGTCTTTAGGGCGCAGAAGAAAATACAGCTTTGTTTCAGAACCAATTAGCAGATATTCAAATATAGATCCATCTTCTAGGGCAGGACAAATACTAATGGGACCACATTTCATCTGTCAGTCATCTCCAGATATTTGTTGTAAGCTACAAAAACTTTAGCTGGGACGTCAGAAATCTATAATCCAATTGCTGGGCATGGCCTTTTCTGTACCGACAATCAGGACCCCGAGGGGAGAGAAAGGAGAAAGGCTAAAAGTATAGCTGCTGTGATCAGTAATGCTTTAAGCCTAATGCAGGTCATCTAAGGAGAAGCCCAGGGACATGCAAGGAAAAGGTTCCTGTTTTAAGGGTAAGAGTTCTGGAGTTAGTACAAGATTGCACCAAGTCTCCAACTGGGCCCTGTTCTAAATGTGAGGCAGCTAATGTGCCTGACTTGGCACTGGAGGTCTGACTATCCCCACTTCCGGACAGGGCCTAGGCCAGCCGGACCCTCATCTCCTGCTCTGATGGCTAATGCAGCTGAGGGGAACCTGCAGTGCCCGTGCATGGACGTCTCCGCTGAGGAACCCTGGGTAATCTTGGACATCATGGGTGAGCCAATTCAACTGCTTATAGATACAGGGGCTGCACATTCTGTTCTGATTTTCTTCTTTGGAAAACTCTTCTAAGTCTATAGCCGTAGTTGGAGTTGAAGGGACCTCTCCTTCTGATGTGTCATTTTGAAGGTCAAATGTTTAACCATGAGTTTCTAATTGTCCCACAGTGTCTTATTTCTGCGCTAGGAAGAGATTTATTAACAAGATTGGGGGCAATTTTCAAATTCTGCCTAAGGCAAAAATGGGTTTTTCTTAGTGGGACTATACCAGGTCTCCCTGACTAAATTACCCAACAGGTAAATCCTGCTGCATGGTATAAAGAAATACCTGGTAAGGCAAATTCAGCCCTGCCAGTAATTATAAGACTAGCAGATCCCAGCTAATTACCTAACCAAAAGCAGTAAGTAATCAAGGAAGGCCTCCAGCCTCTCATCAATAAGTTTTTCAAATATGGCCTTTGGAAATCTTGTAATACTCCCATGCTCCCTGAAGTAAAGCCCTCAGGAGAATATAGGATGGTACAAGACCTCCACCTCATTAACAAAGCTGTCATTCCAATCTATCCTCTAGTGCCAGATCCGGTACAAATCTCTCTTGAATTTCAGATGATACTAATTGGTTCTCAGTATTAGATTTAAACGACGCACTCTTCTCCATCTCCCTACATCCAGACTCTCTGTTTCTGTTTGCCCTTTGAATGGCAAAATCCCACTTCAAGAGAAAAATAGCAATATACTTGCACAGTTCTCCCATAGTCCTTACCTTTTTGCTTAGACACTAGAAAAAGACTTGAGGAATCTAAGGCTAGAACAAGGAACCATCCTACAGTATGTAGATGACATTCTAGTTTGCACACCACCTCATACGTTATCTAACTATAACACTGTTAGACTCAACTTTCTAGCTAAGAAGTGATATAAAGTAAAAGACTCAGATATCCCTCCAAAAAGTTCAATATCTGGGATGTATTTTTACACCTGGAAGAAGACAGCTGTCTAGGGACCAGATTTCAGCTATCTCCAGTCTTGGGCATCCTGCCACCAAACAACAATGGAATTCCTTCTTGGGACTGGCAGGCTATTTTGTAGGATCTGGCTACCTAATTTTGGGCTAATGGCAATGCCTTTATACAAGGTAATAAAAGGCCCTGAGTTTGTGCCCCTAGAATGGACAAAAGTGACTGACAGCACTTTCAGGGAATTAAAACACAGGCTCCAGCACTGGGAATACCTGACTTTGAAAAAACTTTCTCTACATATCAGAAAAGGGAGGAAATACGTTGGGGATCTTGATGCAAAGGCTGTAAGAACCTCTCCCAGTGGCATACTTTTCAAAGAAATTGGATGGGAGTTGCTGCTGGATGGCCATCCTGCCTGACAGCAGTAGCAGGTACAGCTGTACCAACAGAAGCAGGTACAAAGTCAACTTTGGGACAGAGAGTAGAAGTTCTGACTCCCGATCAGGTCAAAGCAATTCTGCAAACAAAAGGTTACTTGTGGTTAACAGGAGAATGGTTTACCAAGTATCAGGCCATGCTCTTTGATACCCCTGCAGTTACTATAAAAATTTGCACTACTGTTAACCCTGCTTCTTTGATGCCTACAGGCCCAAAGTTTAGCCACTCTTGTGAACAAGTCATCTCCCAGATCTATGCAAGCAGGCAGGACATTCATGACCTGCCCCTCCAAGATGCTGAGGAGGTACGGTTCACGGGTGGAGTAGCTTTGTCTGAGAAGGACCTCAACAGGCAGTTATTTAGTTGTCAGCTTATAACAGGTCACTCAAGCTAAACCTCTTCCCAAAGGCAGAGCTGGTAGCTCTTACTCAGGCATTGATGTTAGGTGAAGACAAAAGGTTAAACACCTATACAGACTCTAGATATGCCTTTCTGGTGCTACATGCTCATGCAGCAATCTGGAAGGAAAGAGGCCTACTGACAAATAAACATTCCTCTATAAAACACAGACAGGAAGTTCTACAGCTCCTAGAGGCAGTCCATCTTCCCAGACACGTCATGGTCATGCACTGTAAAGAACATCAGAGAAGCATGTCTGAAATCTTCTTGGGAAATCAAAAGGCTGATAGGGAGGCAAAAGGGGTGGGCCTACAGCCCCTTCAGACCCCAGCCTTATTCCCAGTTCCTGAGGAACCATTAAAACCAGTCTGTATGCCCAGGAGGATAAATGGGCCTAAGGACAAGGAAGAATCAAAGTGGGGCCCTGGTGGTATTTAGGAAACAAACTGGTCCTTCCCCAAGGGGTACAGTGGAAGGCTATAAAAACACTTCACGATTCCTTCCATAGGGGAAGAGAAGCAACACTGGAGATGGTCACTGGAGTTTTCACAAGGTTAGGACTAGGAACAACCACCGAACAGGCCTAGGAAGCTTGCCCACTCTGTGTCTCTAACAACTTGGCAAGCCCAAGCTACCTCCTTTATCAGAAGCTGTACAGAGAAGAGGGACCTTCCCTGGAGAGGACTGGCAATTAGACTCTACCCATATGTTACCATGTGGAGGATTTACACAGATTCTGGTCCTAGTCGACACTTTCACAGGCCAGATTGAAGCCTTTCCTATCCATTCAGAAAACGCTGTGGAGGCAGTCAAGGTTCTTCTTAAGGAAATCACTCCCAGATTTGGACCACCCCAGTCTCTCTAGAGTGACAAAGGACCTTCTTTTCCCTCCCAAATAACTCAGGGAGCGGCAAAGGCTTTAGGAATACAGCACCACCTCCATCCCACTTTGTGACTTCACTCTTCTGGAAAAGTAGGGAGAGCCAATCAAACCCTAAAGCTAGCTCTGCCAAGAGAATTCTGAGTCCTGACTCCAAATACTACCAATAGCACTCATGGGGGTTCATGACATCCCTGAACTGGGCTAAGTTTGAGCCTGTCTGAGATGTTGTAAGGAAGGCCATTTCCATCCTCCAATATGATAGCAGACCCAGAGACTACGAGACTTAGAACATTTCATCAATCTGGGCCAAGTACAACAGGTTACCCAAATGTATGGGACCATAGTCCTACCAGCTCCTGGCCCAGGGGGACCACCTAGTACCTGCCCTGAAGACCTGTATAAACTTGGAGGGTGGGAACACCAGCAGACAAGTTAAAGCCAAAACGGAAAGGCCTCTTTTCAGAGATCTTTGCCATACCCACTTCAGTAAAGGTGTCACACAGAGAGAACTGTTGTTTTTCTTTTTTTTTTGTCTTTTTGAGACAGGGTCTCACTATGCAGTTCATGCCAGCCTTGAGCTCACTTTGCAGCCCAGGCTGGTCTCAAACTCACAAGGATCCTCCTGCCTCAGCCTCCCGAGTGATGGGATCACAGGTGTGCGCCACCATGCCTGGCTCTCATTATTTTCTGACAGGTTTTTCTTCCTTCAACCCATTCACAAGCCACAACACCCCAAGGCACAGCATCCCTAACAGGTTGTACACCCCCTTCCAGCTAGAAGAAACTATAGAAGGCAGAGACCTCTACGCCTTCAGCGCCCCATAAATATTTATATAAATATCATAAACGATATTGGCAATAGGGTGTGGCACAGCTGACTGGGAAAATGAGCAGGCCCTGTCAATCACGAGATTCCGGGGCAACGTGATGACTCCGTATATAGAACCTCTCTCGCGCGCGCTCACGGAAGAGATGTGGACAGCATAAAGGACCCACCAGCACGGAAAGCCGCCAACGGGCATGAGTTTGTACGGTAGTCTGTGCCACATCTACGTGTGGCACGTACTTTTATTTTTACTCTTACCCTGCTTTGTTCGGCCCAAGTTCATTGCAAAGCTGGTTTCTCCCATAGCTGTTTACCCTACACTTTTCAAATAAACTATTTGGCCCCGTTATTGGTTTGTGTTGTCCAATACACTGTTCAAGGCAAGAAGAACCTGGAATACTTTTGACTGGTGGGTCATTTCTAAAGAAACCACCCTGTAATACTACCTCAGCCTTCCAGAGTGCTGGGATGACAGGTGTGTGCCACTGTCTTTCTCGACAACAACCCTAAATTCCTCGGTTTTTCTATGCTGAACCATCTGGAGGAAAAAAAGGTGCTGGGGAGAAATGCAGAAAGACCAAGGAGGCCTACAAGGGAAAGCAAAGGTCAAGGGAATTTCAGACTAAAAAAGGAGATTCAGTTGATGCTCTCAAAGTTTTACCCATAGGCCCGATTTACACCAGTAAATTCTTTGCACAAGATGTACGTTTCCAACGCTATTTAGTCACTAAAGTGTTTTGATCTTCAACTTATTTGACTCTTGCCCAGCACCATGTGTGTTTTCTCTTGCACAGTGTTCGAACTGTTGAAATATTTATGGCCCCAAAAGACTGTCAGGTCTTTCAGGGAAGTGGCCTTACCCTGTGCCTATCCCCCTTCCTCACTGTGGGGGTTACAGGGCTTTCTATAAATCCACTGTGTATTTTAACTGCCGTTTTTTTGGACTGCCTTTGGGCTACGCATTCTGTAAATGAACACTCCACATGTCCACATGTTTATAGTGAAAATCTAACGGCTGAGAGCTCAGCCAGTGTAAACACATTCTTCCTACTTCTGGTCTGCATTCTAATAAAGAATTGCTTAGGTTTACGGAACAGAGTGGGTTTCTTTTTACAGTGTTTTGTAAGTATTTAAAACCACCAAGTGAAAATTCTTTGGATTTTATGCTGCGTGTGGTGTGATGCAAAGCTCAGGTGATCCAGACTCTGAGAACTTGGGGCAAAGCTCAACAGCAGACTCTGGGGAACGATGACGATCTAGCAGGAACCTATCGCCACCCCCACTCCCCGCCCCGACCCCCCGACCTGGCCTGGAGCACTGGCGTCTGAAACTGAGGCGCAGCAGTCCTACATCACCGTTCCACATTGCCATGCTGCAAACCAGAGAACAGCTTGTCAGCGAAGGAGGCCCACAAGGGCTAGCTAGAGAGGCTCCCCTGGCGGAGGACCAATCCTACTAAGCTGAGCCCCAGCCCCCAGAATTCCCTTCCCAAAGACAATCTGAAGTAGCAGAGGTGCATTTCTGCTGGTGTAGAGCTGTGTGTGAGAAGGACCGCGTGCACTGGGGACATTCGCAGCAAGGGAGTGAGGGCATGGACCACGTAGGGCGCCGCGAGTCCACCCGGCAGCTAGTAATCGTAGGCGAGATCTGCTTCGGAAATGCCAGCTCGGAGACTGCCTAGCGCGGCCTATAAGCACAGCACGTAGCTTTGTTCCCCGAGCCTGAATTCGGGAGCGATGCTGGGCGCTAGGACTGCGTGTCGTGGCCCGCACCCAGCCGTGGGCTGGGCTGTCAGGCTCCGGGGATCCGAGCGCCTGCTGCGCTAGCAGCACGCATGGCGACAGCCTAGCCGCAGCGCCCACAGAGGACCCGCCGCGTCCCCCAGCCAATGCGGGCGGCCCCACGCGCCCGCCACTCGACTGCGCCGCCAGTCCCACATTCCATTTAAAAATAACACCCACGTGCGCTGGTAAACAAGCGCGTGCGCAGCCGGGGCCGCGCGCTCCGGGCGAGCCGGAGCCGCGCGCGCCCACCCTCCTCCCGCACGTGTCGACCTGCTCCGCCTGCGCGGCTTGGGCGCAGCCCAGGCCCCGCCCCTCGGCGGCCCGCGCCCCGCCCCCAGCCCAGGGCTCCGGGGCCCTAGCGCCAGCGTCGCAGCAGCGCGCTCAGCCGAAGGCTCCTTAAGTTTCCCCCGCCAACCCCGCTCGCCGAGGAGGGACCCGCCGCCTCGGGGCCTCTCATTCCCTCCTTCCGCGGCCCTCTCTCGTCCACCCTTTCAATCCTCCCGCCGTCAGAATGCGCACTGCCTTCGGGAGCGCCTCTTCGCCCCTCCTTTCGGCTTTCCCCTCCTCCCTTCGATTTTACTCGATTGTTTATTATTTGCTGGGGGGCGGGCGCGGGGGGCGGAGAGGGGCGTCTAGGGCCTGGAGACCGGTGGCCGGGGCCAGTCAGCGCGCGGCGTGGCTTGACGAGTAAGCGGCGCAGCGAATGGCGACGCGGCGCCGAGCCCCGGGGTCACGCGCGCGTGGAGACAATGACATCATCTGTTTGTACGCGTCGAACTAGCTTGGTGCGAGGCGGGGCCGTGCGTCACTTGAGTGACAGGCCATGCGCAAAGCCCGGAGCTCGGGGCCCGCAGGGTGGGCGGACTCCCGCGTGCCTCCGCCGCTGGAGCCTATTGTGTATCGGGTTGCTGTGGAGCTCACTTCTAGATTCTGACATAGCTCAGTGCTCTTAGAAGGAGTTTGTAAAAGAAAATAAAAAGATTTTAACTAAGTGCGTTGGCTTTGGATGTGCATGTCGCGTTTGGTGCATTACGGGGTACGGACATAGGATAAGGACTTGTGGAGATACTCCCGTTCTTGTTCTGAACAGAAGAGGGCCGGTTTCGTCTCTAAGAAGCCAGAAATGCACAGCGGTTTCACTGTTGTTTACAAATTAGAGTAAAATTCAGTTACCCTTTCAGTCTGAAATCTAATCTTCACGTTTACGATGGGGGAATAATTTGCTTTCTCCCGGAATCCCACTGTCCCCTAGTTTGCTATCAAACCCACGAGAAGCCAAACACGTCCAAGGTAAGGGATTCAGTGCACACCTTCTGGTGCCCGATGAAATCTGAGGTCATCAGCTTATCAAAGTCTTGCAGGCAACAACCTCTTCGCCAGCCAGTATTTCCACGCCGAGGCAACCCTTGCCATCTGCGGTCAGCATCTTATCTCGGGTGTTACCTGGTGTCGAGTTCCAATGGGGAATCAGGCACTAGGGCGGGCGGCCGCGTAGGCCGGGGACCCTTGGTGCCCGGCGCCTGGCCCGACTCTCGGAGGCCACGCGTCTGCGCCCCGGGGAGCGTTCCGGGCTCAGCGCTCACTCCCCCATCTCCGCTCTCTCGGGCCCGCGCGGAGCTTTGTTGTAGAAGCTCCCGCTGGGGAGGAGGAGCCTGCGGAGTCCCAGCCCGTTGAGGGCGCCCCGACACCCGTGCCCGCAGTCCCGCGGAGCCGGGCCGCGCAGGCGCTCACGAGCACACACGCGCACTCACACACGCACACAGGCGGCACACTCGGCCCCCGCCCCAGCCCTCCCCCTGGGCGGGGACCCGCCCGCCCGCTCGCCGTCAGCCTAGGTTGAGGCTCCCTGCGTGTCTATAACTTTGTGCTTCTGCGGCGGCCGCGCTGCTCGTGGAAGGGAGGCGGAGGAATGTGGAAGGCGGCGGCGCGCAGGCTGACAGGCGGTTCCTCGGGCGGGCTGCGGCGGCCGGAGCGCCTCTCCTTCGCCAGGGTCGCGCGCCCTACTCTCGCTGTGCCCGGGGCCCGCGCGGGATCGTGCGTCCTCCCGCCTCGTCCCTGAAGGGAAGGAGTCGAGGTAGGCGCCGGAGCTGTGCAGCGGGGCGACCGCCTTCGCAGTGACTCCGGATCTGCTTCCGAGCTGGGCCAGGCGCTTCCCTTTTCCCTCCCTGTGACTCGATGTGCGCGCCCCGCTGCCTCCCGCTAGTGTTTTTAAAGGACTCGAGGGAAGGGGGAAACTGTCAAGATGGCAGCAGCGGGAGCAAGGAGGTGATGGACGCGCTGTCCGGGTTTTCTGGCAGCCCGGGAGACTTGGCGCTTCCCGACCTGTTGGAAGATTTATGTTCCGACTTGTTCCCACCCCGCCCCCCGTTCCTGGCTGGGAAGGGGGCGGAGGGCGCCGCGTCCGCGCGAAAATAAAGCACACAAGCCCCCGGAGTGGCCGTGACTGCAGGGCTCGACCCTTTGCGAGCCCCCGCCGGGCTGCCTGCCCCCGTCCTTGCTTCTCTTTTCCTGGAAGTGGTGGGGGCCGGTCTGCGCCCAGGCCGGGCTGGCGGGCGGAGTGGGGAGAAGGGGTGCTTGTGCCGTCCCAGGGCTCGGGCCCCTCCGCAGGAGGGTCGTGGGGGCGGTGGGCCGGGGAGGGGGTAAGCGTGTGGACGCCACGGACTTCGGCGGCAGCGCCGCGTTCGGCACTTGCGCGGGCAGGAGCGAAACATAAACAAACGCACGCCCGATCGGGCTCCAACAGAGGCTCGGCTGCCTCGGCGCCGCCGCTGCCCACTTTAAAGGCGCGGCCCGCCCCTCCTCTCCCCTCCCCTCCGTCGCCCCTCCCCCTAGCCCGAGAGAGACCTGCAGATCTGGTGGCGGCGGGGGAGGGGGCTGCCCCGTGCGAGGCAGTCCATTCGCTCGCGGCGGCCCGGCCAGGGGGCGGTGTCTGCTGCGCCAGGTTCGCGGGACGCACGTCCCCAGGTTTGTTCCTGGGAGGCCGGCGCGGTGCGGTCGCGGACCGGCAGCGGCAGCGGCGGGCAAGGGCTCGCCGAGGGCTAGGCTCCAGACCGGGATAACCAACTCTCCTCCTCTTTCCTCTCACGCTTGCCCAGGCGGCGGCAGCCACAGCAGCGGCGCCCGCGAGCCGGAGCCTTCGCGGCGCCCCGTTCCTCCCCCGCCGCACCCCGCCCGGGCGCGAGAGGAGAGCGCGAGAGCGCCAGCCGCGGGCGGGCGGCGAAGATGGCCTCCCCCGTCCCAGTCTCTCCGCTCGAAGTGGAGGTGGACCCCGAGTTCGAGCCCCAGAGCCGTCCGCGCTCTTGTACGTGGCCCCTGCAGAGGCCGGAGCTCCAGGCCAGCCCGGCCAAGCCCTCAGGGGAGACAGCCGCGGACTCCATGATCCCCGAGGAGGACGACGATGAAGACGACGAGGACGGCAGCCGGACCAGCTCGGCCATGGCGATCGGGGGCGGCGGGAGCTGCGCTCTGGGCTCTGGGCTGCTCCTGGAGGACTCGGCTCGGCTGCTGGCTCCCGGAGGGCAGGACCTCGGGCCCGGGCCGGCACCCGCGGTGGGCGTGCTGAGCGGGGCAACACAGACGACGCTGCAGCCTCAGCAGGCCCTGCCGCCCGCGCAGCCGGGGACAGCTGGGAGCTCTGGGCAGCCGAGGAAATGCTCTTCGCGACGGAACGCCTGGGGGAACCTGTCCTACGCCGACCTGATCACCCGCGCCATTGAGAGCTCTCCGGACAAACGGCTCACTCTGTCCCAGATCTACGAGTGGATGGTGCGCTGCGTGCCCTACTTCAAAGATAAGGGCGACAGCAACAGCTCTGCGGGCTGGAAGGTGCGTACCCACCCTGGGCTGGCGGCCGGACCCGCCGGGCCTCCTGCGCAGCGCGAGGCGCGCCCGGAATCCGTCGGACCGAGCGCCGCGCCAGAGGGGCGCGGGGGCGGAGGGCGGAATGGCAGGGGCACCTCCCCTGTGAGGCTTTGTTTTAGGGGGCTGTCTTTGGCCCTTAGGGGAGAGTAACCTAGGGACAGGCTTGGGGTGGGGAAGGAAGCTTCGAGGGAAGCTTCAGGCCTGATCAGGTGGGGGGCGGCAAGGGACACTGACGAGGGAAAGACAGACGGATAGTGCATTTGCTGAATTACTGGGACAGCGGGTCGGTGGCAAACTTTGGAATAGACTTCGCCCTAGTGTGGGGGCGGGAGTGAAGGAGCTGCTTGGGGAATATTTGGCATTCCGTGCCAGAGGAGCGGTTGGTTGTGTGGCTTGCACGGGATCACAGGAACATGGTGCTGGATGAATGACAACCTTTGGAGCCCAGCTTTCAGACTGTGGATGTTAATTCCGGCAAGTGCATCGATCCCACTAAAAAAAGTAAGGACGGCAACGCTTTTCAGCCTGCCTCCTTTCCTTCACCTTTATCCCTCCGAGAAGTTGGTCCAGTAAATCACCCCGAGGTAAACCCTGAAATGTTTTGGGGCCAGTTTTGCCACCTCGGTATAGATTGGCAGCACCTGCTGCTCCCTTCCAGGCCTGGACGCTGGCGCCATTTGCTGCGGGAAGCAGGCGTGGGGGACAGGGCCGGCATTCAAGTGAACTCTTAGGTGGAGAGGGAGGTTTGATGGCAGGGCTGGGCCATAATGGCTTCTACCTATGGAAGAACCTGAACAGACTCCACGGTTCCTTTTCAGCCTCTTGGGGCACCGGACACGTGGTAGGGAGAGAGGTGTGGAAAGGCCTATGATGTAATGACTTCCTGCAGTTAGCTGGGCATCCAGAGCTATTAACCCCTTTGCCCCTGCTGGGCTGCTGATAGCCAGCTACCTCTTCCTGGGCACCTTCCTGGCCTCTGCCCCCAAGATACGTGTGTATGTGCCAGAATCGAGCAGATGGGACTCCTGGGAGTCCTGCGTGATTGGAGATCTCTTATCACTTGCTCCTATTTGAAATTGTTTTTTTTCTTTTTTACGGAAAGAGGTAGTTGCTTCCTCCTCCTGTCCCTTAATCTTCATTAGCAGCCCTGTGCCTTGCCGGGATCCAGGCTGCCTCGTTGTGTGACACAAGAACTCTGTCATCTTATTGGAGAGTGGAACTGAGGCACTGGAGAAGAGCTTGTATATGAAAAAGCTAACGAATTTAGAGTAGGAAACATTTTAATTTACTTTTAGGAAACCCTTGCAAACAGAGTGCCTATTTGGTGTTTTTTTTTTTTTCCCCACAGCTGGTGTTGGAGAGGTCTTGTTTAATTACTTTAAACGATGTGCTTTGATGTTAATGCCACAGATCTGTCTCATTTTTACATGACACAAATGCTGGCATTATGAATCTTATAGTTGTTCTCATTTTCCTGCTTTACAAAGGAATGCCAGTTGTGTGATCTGAGGGCTGTTTACAGAAAGGATGAGTTTCCTGTCAAAGAATTGCTAATGTGATAGCTTTAAAAACTGGGTTTCCAAGTGGCTGACAAGGGTTAATTTCCCCACTTACAGAATCTGAGAAGATAGACCTGGTGCTTTAGAGTGTATTTCAAATTTCTAACCCTTGAAACTAAGCTTTGCATGTTTGCATGTGCTGTGGGAACTTGTTAGTTAAATAATTTTTAACTTTAAAAAAGTTAATGTAGAAAGGGTTTCCACCTTTCTAAGATTTTACAGTAATTACAAAAGTAATTCAGTATATGACATTCCTTGCTATTGTGTTTGTAGTTAAAATAAGTTTAGTAAATTTAATTTTGGTAAATGTTTGTGTGAAAAAGTGGTGTTACCAGAAGTAACCGTGAAATGAGCTTGGGCTGCACTTACTATAGCTTGCAGGATCTGCAGTGGAAATACCAGACCTAGTCATATGTGGTTTTATGTTATATTCTCTCTCTCTCTCTCTCTCTCTCTCTCTCTCTCTCTCGGTTTCTTTTTCTGTCCTTGCTGTCTCATTTCTCTTCAGCTAAAAACCTTTGAAATACTACAAATTGAAGTTCTCAAGATTTAATGTGGGGCACTCGTTTTAGGATTATTTTTTAAAGTATTTTTATCATTTCTATTTTTGGGCTATCATGTGGCAACTAATCTTTGAAGACAAAAGGCATATAATTTAGTTCCAGTTTTTGTAAGATGATCTTCGTCAAAAGGTGCAGCCATGCAGGAACTTCAAATCTTTGATGATGAAGAGGCCCTTTTGAAACTGGGGCTGGTTTCATATTCTGATTATGAGTAATAGATCTTCCTCGTGCTTGTGGTGTAGTGAGGGTAGAAGAAGAGGGAAAAGGGAATGATCAGGAGCTAATTGTGACTCATTTCCATGAATCCACGTTTAGGAGTTGCTCCTTGTCACAGTCAGTCATATTGGAAGCATGCACGTGCATTTAAACCACAGGACTTTCATTCTGAGTTCTGCATTTAACTTCTGAAAATGTCTAGAATTCAAGTTAGCCTCTTCTAGTCATGTGTATGTACTGGGCATATATGGAGTTTGGCCTTGCTTCTTTTGAGGCTTTTTAAGCAGTTGTATTATAAGACCCTGTAACCAGAATTATCGCCCTGAGATGTCAGAATGAAAGAATTAGAAAAGGGGCCTTGGAGACTGAAATTTAGACCAGTGCTTCTCATCCCTGGTTGCACCTTAGAATCATTCGGGGGGTGTTTGAGTAGTACTAGTGCCCAGAGATTCTGATTTAATTGGGCCAGTATGTGTCTTACCAGTAGTGGTTTGGTTTTGTTCAGTTTTTTTAGGTGATCCTAAAATATAACCAGAATGAAGTTTGGTGGTTCATTTTAACCCTCTTACTTTATTGGTGAAGAGTCTATTCTTCAAGAAGGTAATGATCTTTCTAAGATCACACAGCTAGTTCGCATAAAGGTAATCAGTAGTTGCAGTTCTAGAGGTCTTCATTTTTTTTCTAGCTTACATTTATTGGTACATTTTAGATATATATATAATTATCACATTCATTACAGGGAATATTCATTACAGGGAATTTGTACTTGTACGTGGTATAACTAGATTGTTTGTTTATCCCATTCCCCTACCCTCCCCAACCCCTCTTCCCTTCCTTATTTTTAAAAGTTTTGTTTCCATTTTTTCTTTCTTTTCTTTTCCCTTCTTTTTCCCTAGGTCTTTGTTCTTTATCACTATTTTAATTTGAACTTTTAAAAAATTACTAAGTAATGGATAGTCTTAAATAAGCAGAGGCTGCTTTCTGGGAAAACACTGTACCTCAGTCTGTGCCTTCTTTATCATTTCAGCGCCAGAGGGACAGGCGCTTGAAGGGAGCTCCATGTTCCTGGTAGCTGCACAGTGCTTTTCAGTGTGGGTGCTTAGGATCTGCAAAGCAAGAAAGGCTGCTGTAGCAACAGCATTTAACAAAAAGGAAGCCCTTGGTCAGTGTACGTTTGTCAGACGCAGGCTGTGCCAGTGAGAAGGACGATGACTATCTCACAGGTTGCCTTACCTCAGGCATTAAAGTAGAGATGAATAATCAGATGTGGTTATGAGGGGAAAAGGTTACATTTCCTTTAATTCAGATTAAGTTTACTTGCAGTGCACTCATAGTTGAACTAGTTAGTTCTCTCAGTTCCTCTTGTCTGGTGGAGACCTCCAAGGACTGCAGGGCTGACCGGGAAGCCTGCTTATCGCTTACTCCTCTGCCTATACCTGCACACTTCTGTTTCCTTTCCGTCAGAGCAAGATCATACTGGGCAGCCGTGAGTTCCTGCAGGATGTTATGTGGCACTGGTGGCTGCTGCTGCTGCTGGGGTTAGTTCTTTCAGCGGGAGCCCTCCTTTATGGAGAATGTGTACTTTCATGGCTTCTTGCCGAGGAGAAAGATGAGGGCTTACCTGTCACGCACTGCTAACTTACGTCCATACTGCTTTTGTTCTTCAGGTTACTTCACCCTGCTGAATTAAGAAATGTTAATTTAACTGCAACTTTGCTTAAAATTTATTTTTAAATTTCAAAATGACCATGTCATTATAATTCCACATTGGCCCGTAATTTTGAGCCCCATCACCTTTTGGAGTAGCTCACGAAAGATCCAGTTGTGGTTGTGTGTGAAGAATCTGTCTTCTGCTTCCCTGTGTTGCCAAAATGCTGTTTTGTAATTTCCTTTGGCAGTACTGTCTTCGTCAGTGATTCTCAACTAACATACTTCCTCTTTCTACAGCGGCAGTACACTAGGGGGACTGTTTTTCCTCTTTTTGAAAGCTGTGTCATTGACCTATGAAGTGAAGAAATTGGCTCTTTCAGTGTTTGATCTGTAAGCCCATGTAGCAGAGTGACTTTTTAAAAAAGAAGCTAAGTGTGTGTTTTCATGTGTTTATTTCCTTCTCAGAAAATGAAATGAAACTATAGCAGGCTTATTTTTAGGAGATTTTAGGAGGGTTCTATTTTAAGAAAATGACACCATAGAACATCTTGTAGTTAAACTTTTTAGTATTCTGCTTATGAGTCTTACTTAAAACCTCAACCAAATAGTTTTATTTGGAAAATTAATGAATAGGCCTTGGCCAACTAAAAAGTTATTTACGTAGGCTGCCAAAACAAACAAGCAAACAAATCAGACACCATCTAAAGCTTTTGATGACAGTGCAAAGGTAAGATAGTATAGGACTGTGTATTCTCTGAGTACCCTACTTGCCCAGTGCTGATGCCTCAGATTTCAGATTTTTAGGGCTGTTGAGAAAATGGATTTTATTTTATTCTCTCCTTCACCTGTCTTGCTTGTATGAAACAACTTTGATCCTATTCTTGACCCCTTATTTCTCACCTTTTCTCCCTGACTCACAAATTGAGGGGTCCCAAGGAGCTACTTTGCTTTGTTGGTGCTGTAGAAGGGGCTGGGGAACACTCATAATAAAAAGGTAGGTTAGTGTCCCTGGATGTTACAGCTGGCTTGTAGGAAGTGAATAAAAGATGGCAGAGAGAAAAACCTTTTTTACCCATTTGCATCATATCCTGTTTTATTCATTCAACAAGTATTTATCAGAAGCATACGGTGCACAGGGCATTCCGCCAGGCTCCAGGGATATGGTGGTAGCACAAGGCAGATAGGGTTTGACTTTGTAGGAGTTCACATTCCAGTGGGGAAGAGACAGACAGTAAGCTTGCAGGGTTGAGCTGTGTGAACTTGTCGTTGCTGTGCCTTCTCTTTGCCTTTTTACATTTGTACTTTTGTTCCCTTCTCACCTTAACTTTTCAGAAAAGCTCCTGGCATAAGGCACACAGCAGTCGCCGGGCATGGCTTGGAAGGGCCTTCAGTTCTCTGAAGATCCTTTGGAACTTGCTGTGGAGATGCAATGCCACTGTAATATGGGTCCTTTTGGGTCTGTTTGAGAGAAGTTTGGGTGTCCCGGGGTCCATCCACCTTAGAGCAGCCCTGCGGCCCTGGGCTGGTGTGGGATCTCCAGTTCTGTTTCTGGGTGCTGGTACAGAATGGGTCTATCTCGGAATGGGTGGGAGACCTTAATACGGCTGACTCATTTACTTATTGCCTGAAATCCAGGACCAGAAGAAATGTTGAAGATCATCTGTCTTTATTTTATAAATGAGGGAGAAGGCTGGGACAGCGTGAGTCTCGGGGCGTCAGAGCTATCAAGGCTGGAGTTGAGAGTGTGTCCGTGTGGGCCTCGGGCACTGCCTTCGTAGCATCTTCTGCTAACTATTGTGGTTTCACAGCTGTTGGTATCGGTCCTGTTCACCCTCAGGTTTGCAAGTGCTTGCTGCAGTTGTTCTGCTCCTCCCCTCTTCTACTTAACTTGCACTAGAGAGGCTGTTTCCCTTTTTGCATTCTCTGTCAGCACTCTTGGTTCAACTTGCTGAAAAAATCTTTTAGTCCACCTCCTCTGCCCACCCTGTGACTCCTGCCTGTTTCTTCTGTCATTTTCCTATGATTCTTGTGTATTTCCAAGGACAGGATAAGAGGTTTGAAATGCTTCTGATCCTTAGAGCTGCTTTTTGGACCATCGTGTCCTCAGTCTATAAGGATGGCCTTGTTCTGGGACTGTGATGCTGAAAAGGGGTTGATTGTGACTCAGGAGTGAGCTGATGCCATTTATGTGTGGAGTCTTGGATATTTTCTTGCAGTGTGAGGAAGCCTTAGACCTGCTAGCATTGTGTTGATACAATAATTGTGAAATGATGCTCTCCAGTAGGAGAAAGAGCCAGCCTTGCAGGCATCTGTAGAGGACTGGGGTACAGTATCACTCTTTTCTAGTTAAACCCAGGTGTATGATTGGAGTATGTTTCAAGCTGGGATTTTCTATAGTGCATGCATTCTGCTTTTCACAAGCTGTTTTTGGGAAACAAAAAAAAGAGAAATCTTTAGACTGTTTCCCAGAGTGCCTTAGTTACTATGATGAGATACCATTATAAAGTGAAACAAACTGATTTCTCTGATGAACTGTGGTCCTTCTAGGAATTCTGCTACTCCTGTGGGGTTACCCTCTGGAGGCTCATGCCTGGGTGTCCAGATACGCTCTAGTCCTGCAGTGGAGCACAGGGTAAGGAAAGCGTATGCCACATTTATATTGGGTAAAGCTGAGGCAGGAGGTAACATCTCTCTGGAAACATACACATTTGCTTTCTTTTGGAGTGAATCTTTAATAAACTCAATGAGTTGCATTTGGTGGTATTCAGTATATGTTTTGGGAAGACCTCTGTGTGTGTGCGTGCATGGCTGCGTGCTTGCATGTGTAGGGGTAAAATACACCGTATTTCTCTTTGTGTTTTAGATATTTAGTGAAATTAGTAATTCAGCTCCTGAAATCATTGAGAATTTAAGTTCAGAGCCAGCAGAGGGAGCGCATAAGTCTTTAAGCTGATCTTAAGTATTTTTTTCTCCATAAAGCTAAAATTATATTATGATTACAACAAAAGAATTCTGGGGTATAGTGCTTCCATATAGACAAATTGTCATTATTAGAAAAGCATAATTTTGAGTAGGTTAGGGGTTAAGAAACTAAGATAAGTTTTTAAAAGAAAATCTTGATCTTCTAAGACCAAGGGCCCACTTCCCACTCCAAATAGTTAAATGAGACTGCTTTTAACTGAAGATGTCTTCCCTTACCGTTCATTTTTTCTTGGTTCTCTGCTACTGAGAATGTATGTGAATGTTCAGCTATACCTAATACCAACTTTTTACAGAGTATGCTGAGGGTTTTGGATCAGTGGAATGGTCTTTTAGTGCAGTTTTGATCGTGGGACTTTAGATATTTCCCATGGCTTCACAGTTTCCAATAAAGGAAAGAGGCAAGAGTGACATCTTCAATTCAGAGTCAGTGGTTAAGGATATACTGGATGGTGTAACTTTGGAATTTTATAATTCTGTAAGGGTATAATTTCTCATTTCCCTCCATTTTGCCTTATATGTTGGTGGTGGTAGTTTATTTTGATAGGCAGTTGTGGGTTGAATTGTGTTTAACCCTCCCCCCCCCATGGCAACCTGGAACCTCAGAATGTGGCCCTATTTGGAGATAGGGGCTTTGTAGAAGTAGTTAATGTTAGGTGAGATGGTTTGAAGTGCAGTGGCCCTAAATCCAATGACAGGTGTCTAAAAGAAGAGCGAAGGGCATGTGAAGAAGGCATGTGAAGGTGAGGCATTGAGGCTTCCACGCCAGGGAATGTGAGGGTTTCCCAGAGCCACTGGGAGGTGGGAAATAGCAGGGAAAGGTCTCCCTGCCCTTCAGAGGGTTCATGGCCTCCCAGCATCAGTGCTGGTAGGCTGCTGGCCTTCCAAACCAGGAGGGCCATGTTGTTTTAAGCCCTCAGGTTTGTGGTCATTTGTTAGGGGCAGCCCTAGGAAACTAACCCTGGAGCCTGGGATGGAAGAGGAGGTCTGAGGGTTGCAGAGAGAAGAGAAACATAGAAAGGCTTTCTTTGGATTCAAATTAAAATGTTGATAATCTTTCATGGGCTACCATCTTAAAGTTTAAAAGTTAAGTTTAAAGGTAAAGAAGAAGTTCAATTTCTTCTCCTGTTGAGGGACAGAAGGGAAGATGTGAATTCCCTGAGTTTCCCAGTTAGAAATACCACACATGTCCTCTCTCCCATTCTGAATAAATCGCGTACTGCCCCTGCTTCTTGAATTCTTTTTTCTAGCCTGTTTCATGAGGCCCATAGTGCTCATGAGTGTGGTTTACACTGAGACTAAGCGGACTGGCCAGACTCAGTTTTGGTGGGGAGCAAAGAGCCAGGGGTCCAGGGTAGAAGCGTAGCGTTCAAAGAGAACCCTCCCTCCCCTGTGTCTGCAGGGAGGGTGGTTCAGTCCTGTTGGTGGTGGTGGTAGGACTGCTGTAGAATCTCTGGCGTCTTCTCATCTTGTCCTGGGTTTGGTTCAAACCTTTAAGAGTCCCAAACACCTGAGGGTTCAGGCATACATTTATATCCAAAAAACCCAGCTATCCTAATGAAGCACAGAACTCAGACTGGCTGTCCTCCTAGATAGAACAGTAGATATTTTCTAGGTGCTTAGTAGATGTTTGGCTTGAAAAGGTCAGACATATTTAACAATTAGAACTATCTGTTCTCATATTTTAAAATAGAATTTTAGGGGAGAGAACTAGGGTCGTATTAGAGAAGACAATTTCGTTTTTACAGTAAAAAGAGGAGTCAATATGTAGTTAAGTCTCAGGCCTGGTTATTAATAGTTATAATAATATCAATAATAATTATAGGTGTGATTTATCAGGCACTTACTGTGTGCCAAATGCTCAGGTAGGATTTTATGTCTAATATCGATCCTACAAAAGAGACATTTAAATGTCAACTCCAGAACAAGGATGTGCTCATGTGCTCAGAGAGGTGAAAGCGGCTTGCTTGGAATTTTAAACCAGATTTCTCTGACTCCAGAGCTTGTCTTTCCCATTATCCTCTCCTGTCTCCTGCAGTGTGGGTGGGGCTTTGAGTGGCTAAAGTGCAGCAATGAAAAATTAAACAGCTGCCATTTGAAAAGTTTCTAGTGTGTGCCACATTCTTTACATACATTACTCCCAATCCTCACATTAATCCTTCAGAGTGTGTCTTGAATGCTTACTTGCAGAGTTGTGGTTGCCTCAGGGTGATTAACACCTCTGTATGTTGGTGGGGAGGTGAAGGTGGCCATCACATAGAATGTACCTCTCACCCTGGATGTTTGCGCAGACTGCTTTTAGGAACCAGGCTATAGTACCTGGGCCGCCTTTGGTGGAAGAGTAAGAGTGACTTGAGAGTTGTACTTGAAACTTGCTGGTTTGGGATTCTTACTTCCCTTTGGTCCCTGCCTTGTGTATGGTGATTTGCTATGGGTTGGATAGAGGGTGCACTATTTTGAAATCGCTGAGAAAACTGACTTGGGACAACAGGACATACAGGCTTCAAGCAGGTAGATGCACAGGGATAGCAACATGTAGAAAAGCAGATTTTCTTTTCTTTTCTTTTTTCTTTTTTTTTTTTGTGGTACTGGGGATCGAACTCAGGACCCTGCGCTTGCTAGGCAAGCGCTTATTCCACTGAGCTATATCCCCAGCCCCAGAAAAGCAGATTTTCAAGAAGAAAACCACATTTACAAGTTTTTGGCAGAAGTTTGGCTGTCAAATTGGATCTCATAATTAGAGTTATTAAAATATTTCCTAGCCAGGTATGGTGGTACACGCCTATAATCCCAGCTGAGGGATTATATCTCAGGAGGCTGAGGCAGTAGGATTGCCATGAGTTCGAGGCCAGCCTGGGCTACACAGTGAGTTCAAGGCCAGCTGTAATTACAGAGTGAGACACTGTCTCAAAAAACCAAAAATTAAAAGAAAAAATTCTTTTTCTGAGTTCAGCTACTAGTGAGCCTTAAGGCAGGTGGCCAAGCCAGAAACAGAAAACATTGCATAATGTAAGTTGCTGGCCAGGTTAAAATGTTCATTTCTACTGAAAAGTCTACTGCATTTGCCTTCAAGGTAATAATATATGTGAGTAGGACACAAAATGGTGGCTTGTGGCTTAGCAGATAGTAATTAACTATCCCATGAGGTTCTCTGTATGTTGGGAAAAACTTTTGGAATTCTCATTTTCATGATAGGTTAAGGAAGTAGTATCTGGACAGCGTCCAGAGGGTCAGCTGCCACCCTGTGATAAACATGAGCAGGTGGGATGGGTCTGCCTGGTGACTGGGCGGAGCTGGTGTGGGGGAAGCCTGGGGACTCAGGGCAGACAGGATAGCAGGTGGCAGTGCTCATGGTGGCTTTTTTTCCCCCCTTTGTGGTACTGGGGAATGAACCCAAGGGTCACACTGAGCCACATCCCTAGCTCTTTGAAAATTTTTGACCTTGATATAGGATCTCACCAGGTCTCTTAAGTTGCCCAAGCTGGGCTCAAACTCTCCGCCTTCCTCCTGCAGCCTTCCAGAGAGCTGGGACTACAGGCATCACCACCTCCATGGTAGCCTTTTAAAGAGTACAGCTCTGGGTGGATGCCTGACTTTTAAGAAGGTCATAAAATTATATCCAGTTGAGTTTACTAGAGGTCTCCTTAGAAACTGGCTTTATATTAAAAAGATCAAGTGGATAGTTAAGGTATTAATTCAGATAATTCAAATCTCAAAACTGCTTTTCTCTTTGAAGTGTTCTAATTGATTGTAAAAATGACATTTCTTTCTTATAAATTATCTGGATAATTGCCTTGGTTCTTTGTTTCACAGTAGGCTGTGTGATGTTTGAAACCTCCTGTTCACTTTCCTCTCAATTCAATTTTTATTTTAGTTAAATATTTTAAAAATTAGTTTAATTTTCTTGTGATACTATAATGGTTTTATAAAGTAAAACACTTTTCTTAGTGCTCTCTACTTGAGCTTTTCATGCTGGTAAATTAGAAGAAGGGGACCAGGAAGAGGAAGAGGAAGAGGAAGAGGAAGAGGAAGAAGAAAGGGGAAAAAGGAATTCTACCTAATTTAAAACTCAGTATTGCTGTAGGCCTTCCAGAGTTTTTACTTTACACATGGCTGTTCTGGGGCTTCTCTGACTCAAGGACTTGTTCGTCTTATGTTTCACACTGCTGCAGCTGACTCTGTGTTGCGTGCCACCATTTTTTTTCTTCCTTCCTCCTCCTCTTTTAATAGACCTTTCCTTTGATAGGATGAGAAGGGACTTACCTCTGTTTGCTAGCTGTTTTGCAGGACAGTCTCATTAACAGTGTTACCTCGCCATCTTTGAATGTACCTGCTATACAATATACCTATTAAGAATGTACCTGTTATACCTGTTCTTATACTATTAAGTTGCCATGTATGGATGTAACTACTATACAATATACCTATTAGGAATAAAGCTGTTATACCTATTATGGTCCACAGACTAATGTTAAGATGATACTGTTTTTAAAAAGTAAAAATGGAAGCTATGAGCTTAAGCGTTCTTCTAAATCTCTTTAGAAGAATAATGATAATTTAGATCAAATGCATCATTTTTGTAACTCTGAGAAACAAGCCCGGAATTGACTTATGAAAATGTCATGGGCCAAATATTTTAAAGCTATCTTTGAGCAGATGCTGGGTGTGTGTGTGTGTGTGTGTGTGTGTGTTGTGTGTGTGTGTTGTGTGTGTGTGTGTGCACGCGCATGCGTGCGCTTTAGCATGATTGAGCTCCTAAGCTCCTCCTAGATAACTTCCTAGGTGAACCAATGTACTCTTTCTTGAAATTAGTGCCCTAGATCAGGCCTTCTATCGCTGACCCTGTCCAGTAAAGATAAGTTTACAGCCTCCTGTCTGAATAGGTGCACGTCCTCTCCTGAACTGAATTATCTAAATCAGTCTCAGTTAGTCTCCTCCCTTTCCAAGAAAGATCCTTATTTCATACTGAAAATCTGGGTGATTTTGGCAGTGTTTTAGGCATTATCATACTCACCCTTTATGTCATTTGACAAGTAGAACTTAGCAGTTGACGTTAGCCGTCATTTAGTAGGTGTTCTTGGGCAGAAGGGGAGAGGTTTATTCTAATTGCCTCATAAATCAGGGACTGCTTTGAATTAACTGTGGGCAGCCAGTGCCGAATAGAGAAGCGCCATGTGTTAGGAAGGGTACAGTATCTTGTGGTCTTTGTGAAAATTACTGTGCCTTCAAAATTAGTTTCAAAGTAATTATTTAACAAGTGCATGTTTATATTGAAAATTACAATTCATATTTTTTAAGATGCAGTTTTATTCACATCTGAGTTTTCAAATCAGGTTTGACTTTTTTTTGTTACCGAGAATTGAACTCAGGACCTTGCACTTGCCAGGCAGGTGCTTATGGCACTGAGTTTTATCCCCAACCCTTCAAATCAGGTTTAACCTTTTGAAATGATGAATCTGTTTTAACTTTCCATCAGGAGAAATATCCCTGGAATCTCACCTCTGGGTTCCCAGTATTTCCCTATTGATATAACCAGAGACAATTTTTACATAATGTTTTTGTGACCTGAGAGTCCTTGCTCTCTCCATTCTAATACTGTGCCTTGTGCTTCTCATTGGATTGTTTTATGTTCATCATTCTGCCTTATGGAGGGCTGTAAAGCTTTCAATAAATTTTTTTTTCTAGCTTATCACCTCATGCATCTGTGCTGGTCAAGAAGAAAGAAGAAAATATCTTGGTTTTATGGTTTACATCACATGATCTTACATTTGTCAGTGCAGTAACTGGGAGGATAGTTTCACCTACTTAGTGCTGTATGAGATAATTTTTACTGTTCTTCCTCCCTGTTTAAAAAACACTTAATGTTGTTGACTGGGATTTTTATTTTTATTTTTGGCACTTCTGATGTCAGAGTTGAACTTTTAGATGATTTGTGAGAAGTTAAATCTCTTTGCTTTCAATTTCTAGTACAAAAGTACCTTGTTAAAAAAGTTTCTTGATATGTGCCTTGGACCATCACCAAGTCTTTGGCAAATGAGGGCACTTCTTTGATCAAGCCTCTTCGGATTTCTAATCCTGAGATAACCAGTGTTGGGAGGGTGGCTGCATCAGCCTTAGACTCTTTAAGAGCCTCCGTTTTACTTGTCCTGGTTGTTCCTGGCTTTTCTGTCATTCCTTTCTTTTTCCTTTTCTGTCTACTGAACACCATCTAAAGGGGTCTTCCTCTCTTCTCCCCACCTGCCTGTAATCACTCTCTGACTGTTCTCCAGCATGAGTGGTTTCAATTCTGGCTGCATTGTAGAGTCACCCCAGAAAGCTTTAAAAGATACCAATATCTAGGTCCCATCCTAAAGCAATTGGGTCAGAACCTCTTGGTGCAGATCCTAGGTGTCTATAGGTTTTCAAGCTTTCTAGGTGGTTGTAATGTATAGCCAGGGTTTTAGAGAAACTAAAGAGATTTTAGCTGTGCAACTTATCAGCTAATATTGAATTTTGGACCCATTTGCACCTTGTCCTACATGGGAAGATCACAAGGTAGAATTTACCTCCGGGAAGCCCTGAATCAAAAGAACTGTTGAGCTGGGATCTAAGAGTACACTGGCTTCACTTCTTAACAAACTGTATTTAACTAGAATCTCCTCTCTTTTCTTCTCTATAATTGGATGTGGTTTATTTAAAGGTTCCAGCCCCCACTTGTTTTTCTACTCTCCACTGGATCTTTGTTAACCTATTTTGAAGTTTTCAGGAATTTGTAAGAAGGGATGGAGCTGTTTCAAGATATTGCATAAGACTGGAAAACTGAGACCCATAAACTCACTGTCCTTTTGTGTGCCATGTTCTGTATAGCAGGGGTTTTGCCATATTCCGATGCAAGAAGCTAGGGGCTCTCAGTCTGGCAATATCAGTGCCACATAGGTGCATGTTGGGAAGGCAGGTGCTCAGGCCTAACACAGACACACTGATCTAGAAGTCGTGAATCCCACAATCCATGGTTTTAACAGCCCTCAGGCAGTTCTGGAAGCTAAGGTTTCAGAGACATTTTTTAAAAGTTATTTGTTAAGTATGGACTCCTGACTACAGACAAATCAAAATTCTCATGCCATCTTGGCTTCAGAACGTGACAGGAATGGGGGAAAATGAACAGACCATCTTGTGGTGGAATCTTTTGGAATGTAACAAAGCATACTCCAGACTTCCCACAAATCTGTTGCTGTATAGCTCTCTATACAAAGCAAGGGTACCAACATCCTTCCAGGGTGCCAGTTATGATCAGAAAAGAACCACTGAGATGTACAGAGGAAACCAAATATTCATCCCAGGGTATATATGATGTTCAAAGCGTCTGTGTGTAGATTGGACTCTGGTGCTTTTTTTTTCTCCTCGTGTGTGTGTTTTGATCTTTTGGGAATACTTTTAGTATTAAGACCAGTATCGGACAGGGGAGTAGCTACACTGACTCATCCCCAGATGGATGTGGACATGTGAGAGAAAGATAAGATTAAAAATTGCTGGGTGTAATCGGGGTGAGAGGGGTAGGAAGTGAAGGGGAGAGTGACGCAGCGCTCATGATGAAGGCAGAGGCCAGGCGGTGGTGAGGAGGTGACTTTTGTCTTGGCTCAGGGTCCTAAAAGGTTCTTGGCCTCCTCTTCCACAAGGTAAAACCAGGGATAGAGCCAAAGGAGTTACTGCTGCCTGCCAGTATCATTGGATTCTGTAGTCCATTAAGCAAGGCCTTAGGATCAGCCATATGAGACATAACTGATGGCTTTAGCAATATAAATAGTCCAAAGACCTGTAGGTTGTCCAGTATTTCAGGGTCTCTTAGCAGCTGCTTCACAGTGTTGCCTGAGATTCACAAACACTTGTGTACCTGATACATTAAAAAAGAAAAACCCACCAAGACTAAACCCACCAGGACTAGCTAGACAACAGATTCTGATGTTAGCATTATTTTTCCTGTGCAAAGGAATATCCAAGACAGTGTGTCTTGAGTGCTGGGTTTCCATAGGGTGCCAGTCAGGGTTTCCTTCCCAGGGGAGCGGAAGCGCAGGTCAGTCACTCTCCTCCCCTTTACCAAGATCATTGTGAAGGGTTCAGAGGCAGGCATAGGGGTTGGAACTCACCGGAAGCTACACACAGGAGGAGCAGCAGCCCTGAGAGGCATCTGTCTTGGTCCGGAGTTTGAGAAGAGTCCTGAGGAGTGTGCCGTTAATCCCGCAGGCAGTGTTCATGGGTGGGCTGCAGGCTAGGGTGAGGACCTTGTTAAAGATGAGAGTTTGGTCAGGTACCATGGGTAGCAACTGCAAGTACTTGGGACAAAGGGGTACTTTGCAAAGCTACCCCTGCTCACAGAAGACGTACGTGAAAACTTGGACTCTGAATCAGATCACTTCTAGAGAGTCAGAAATAAGACTGAGATGCTTTCCATACTGCAGCCAAGCTTCCCACTGTCACTGCCCACTCCCTCCCTCCTTCCCAGTGGGAGTGGTCTCGCTGTGCACCATCCCTGGATGAAAAGCCACATCACCTTGGAAGCACTTGGGTCTAACTCTTGTCTGGAGGCTCTTCTTCACACTGTAAGGCCCAGGGCATTTTGCACAGTGGTTCAAGAAGGTGGCCTCAGTGAGAAGATGTTGAATGGTGGGAGTGGGAGGAGGCCCAGGCATGGAGAGGAGGTGAGGGCTCACTTGACTGGCGGATGGTGGTCTGGGAGCCCGGGACATAGCCCAGGGAAGATTCCTCGGCAGAAGCTGGAGGGTGGTAGTCGTGTAACTGTGGTAAAATGTTAGGGGCAGTGGCTTTAGGGGAGTAAAGCCAATGTATAATTTCTTCAGAAAGCATTATCAAACAACGCATATGTAGTCCCAGTTAAATATTATCACTAATGAATATATTGTATAATGAAGATACAAATAGGACTTGCTTTCAGTCTCAGTCATGTGTGGAGCCATCAAGACACTTAGGGAGGAAACTGAACCATTCTAATTTCTTCTTCGTGCAAGAGTTTAAGAGTGTAGGGAAAAGATTTTGTACTGTGCTGGAAGGAAAAAGAGGAAGCAGAGTTATTTTGTAGTTCTGGAATAGTAAATAATGCAATAATCTGTGTTTTGGCAGTACTTTCTAAGGCATTCAGAATTATGAATCATGTCTTCTTCCGAGGTGGGAGAAGCAGGAATTCCATCTGTAAGTTGAATCTTCCAAAGCCCATGGTGTTTGATAAGTGAAGGAATGGGAGGAGAGAAATCGGAAACTGACGTCCGTCTTTCCCCCACTGTCACCCTTTCGTGAAAAGCGGTGTGTGCTCGCTGCCAAGAAGAGCTTGGTTGTCTGGTGTGTCTCATCTGCATGAAAAATGAGAAGTTGCCCCATTTCTTTTCTGAGATTAATGGCAGAGATAAAGCTTTCCCAATAATTTAAAATACAGGCTGCTCACTCTCCAAGAAAAAGCTCAAAAACAATGTAAGCTATTTTTGGAATATTATATAAACGGTTTCACCTATCACTTGAGGGCAAAATATTTATTCCTACACTGTTAAACTCTTGTAAGAAAAAGAAAACAACCCTTTTTCTTTGTTGGGCGGGCACAGGCCGGTGGCCACGAACCTAGAGCCCACGTGCTGTGGCAGGCTGTTGCCATCGAGAGCTCTGAGAGGTTAGTCATCACTGGCAGAGGCCCTTTGCTTACTAACTACGTAGCAAGTGCCTGCCAGCCACTTGGACATTGAGTGTAGGGGTTGCCCCGACACCTTGTTTTCGCCATAGGGGAAGCAGCCTGTGGGCTTGTGAGGGAAATGAAGGTCAGGCTGGGGCTCCAAGCCCTGTTTTTGTTCTCCCTCTGCCTCCCTCTCTCCTCCCCGCTTCTAGCTCTCCTTCCTCCCTCCCTTCACTGCCACCGCCCCCTCGATTTTCAACTGCAGAGTCACCTAGAATCCTTGTATTCCGTGGTATGGATTCAAACTTCTTTTTCTTAGTCACTGCTGAGTAATAACATTTTTGAAAGTGGTTGGGTTTTTTTTACGTTTTGTTTTGATTCTTTGAGACAGGATCTCACTATTTAGATTAGGCTGGCCTTGAACTCTCAGTGATCTTCTTGCCTCAGCCTCTGGAGTGCTGGGATCACAGGCGAGCTCCATCATGACAGCCCAGTGCTTGGACTTTTTAAAATAAAAAAAAATTTGTGTTCCTCTGCAAGTAAATTGCACTGATCCTAAAATATCTAAGAGGAGCCATTTCTTAAATGATGCATTTATTTTACCTGTCCTGCTCCTTTTGAGTTCCGTGTTTGTCATGGAGGTGACAGTGGACTGCTGGAGGGCAGCTTTTAGGACAGACATACTATTTTGTTTTCTCTTACTTCATGTGTACAGCGATGTAGGAGACAAGAGGCATTTCTGACCCGGAGGAGGAGGGCGGAGGAGTAGCACACCTGTAGGAGGCTGCACAGACAGGGTTAAGTGGTCTGCCTGGTTTACTGGACTCTGGGGACCCAGACTGGGGCCCCAGACCCCTTCCCTGACTTCCCCTGCCTCCCCCCCCCCCAGAGCCCATTTCCTGAGAGGTGTTCTGGGGGAAAGACTGAGCTGAGAGAAAGTGAATGTTAAGTGGATGGTGGAACCCCAGAGCTCCTGGATGGAATGCCTTGGATGTCATCTAACTTGCTCTTTGAATGTCTGAGTGAGGAGCTGAAGGTCCAGCAGTGTGAAGGACCTCACCTGAAACCACACAGCGTGGCTGCTCTTGGTTGTGAGCTGACACAGTGGTCATGGCACTTCCAGAGGAAATCAGCCAACAGACACTCACAAAGACTTGTGCTGTGCCCGCCCCTGCCCACTTCAGACACCACTGCCTTATCCCTTAGGAGGGGTAAGGCTTTTTATTTCACTGTGCCCAGTACAGAGGCACTGGGGAGGGAGGTGCAAAAATGTCACTAACACTCTAGACCCTGAAGACTGACTGCCTGGTGTCAGCCATAGTTAATTCAGCCTGATGAGGCCTGAGTTTCCTAAGTGGTTGTAACTTTTGGGATTGCAACTTTGGGAAAGAATTATGCTGCATGTAGTGTTTCCAAGAATTGGTTACTCTGTGCCAGAGGAGTGCACACAGTTAGCTGGATCACTGGCTTTAATTGGCAGCCACTTACTGCAGGGCAAATTTACAATTTCACCAATCTCAATGCTAGAATACTATTGGGTAGACTTGCATGTCATTTATTGGGAATGCAGCCCCCAGCACAGCTTTTTGTAATTAATGAAAGTCTGATCGATAATGCCAAGTTCCTCTTGAGGCACCAGAGAAGTTTGGAAGTTTTTGGAATGAGGAATTTCTTTGTCTTTGGCCCTGAGGACAGAATTACCACTGCCAGTCACTGTTAAAGTTAGCAGGAGACTTCAGTCTCAGCACTGATGGTTGAAAATTTGTGCAAATGGGATTTTTAATGTGGTTAATTAATCTATGTGACCTTTACAAGTAAAATAAAAACACGCAAATCATCTCAGTATAGTTTCATTGAATGGAGTTTGTTAGTCACTTGGGTGCTTAGATGTTCTGGTCACCCAGCAGCAAGTTGGAGCACTGGCATTAGTTTCTGCAGGCCGAGCCAGGTCCAGGCCTAATGCCATGGGAAAGTGTACATGTCCAGCGCTCACATGACTTGATGGTTTGGGGACAAGGCCTGAGGATGTGCCGCTTGGGCCACAGCCATGATTGTTCATCTGTCTGCTTTCATTCAGCTAACGTGGTAATGTGTAAAGATGGGCATAAAGTGAGCACGGCTTTTTTTTTTCCTCAGTGCTGGGGATTAAACCCAGGGCCATGAGCATGCTAGACAAGTGCACTATTGCTGAGCTACATCCCTAGCGCATTTTATTTTATATTTAATTTAATGTTTTATTTTCTGACAGGATCTCACTAACTTACCCGGGTTGGCCTTGGGCTTGCTGTCGTCCTCCTTCAGACTCCCGAGTAGCTGGGCTTACAGGTGTATACCACCATGCCGGGCTTAGCATTTCCTGCTGATGATTCTCTAGTACAGTAAGTCCCTGACTTACAAACATTTGAGTTGCAAACTTTCACAGAGAAGTACGGACCTTGCATCATAAACATTCATAGATGGGAGCAAATCGCAGAAGTAACTTATGTGTCCACCAAACGTTGTTGTGCTTCCTGTACAGTGCAGTAGTGTACAGTAGGCCAGTGCAGTTGGGGACTTACTGTATTTTTGTGTGTTTGTTTTTTAATGCTTTACATTATATATTTATGTCAAAGGCATATAAGACTTACTTTGTCAGCCTTACCAATAAGTCTGACTTATAAACGTTTTCCTGGACAGAGCTCATTCGTAAGTCAGGGACTTGCTGTATATAGGGGTAGGCACATAGAAAGTTACAATATTTCTTGAGATGACAAGTGCACTATTCTGCCTTGACTAGGAAGAAGGGAAGTTTTGCTGAACTATGCCTCCTAGCATGTATCTCTGCTACTGTTCGTTGTTTCCACCTCGGAGAATGAAATTTCTGACAGCATTGTGTTTCTGTTGCTCATTTCCTTTTGTTGATAAAAGTATTACAGTGCTCAAAGAATTCCCTGTAGAACTTTTGCAACTCTCAAGGAAAAGTGACATAGCGTGGACACTGCTTGATAGATTGCTGGGTGTAGGGAGGTGGGAGCTGTCCTTCCTTTTGCTTTGGCTTTACTATTTGTGTATCCATGAGAGAATCCAGAGTGTTGGATAAATTAATGAGTGGAAGGCACATAATAATATGTGGCATTTATGTAGTATTTTGATGATTTCACCTACAATCTTGCCATCTGGAAACTTGTATTTACTGGGATTCAGAGCCAATGTTGGATGATACTGAATCCAATGTGTATTTAGAATGGTTTAGATTTTCATTTGGCTAAAACTTAGGAGGTTGTAGACTAATAGAATAATGATGGCTTTTCCCAAGGAGCCCTGAACAGCCTCAGAGGCGCTCTGATGGGAGGTAAAGGGCTAAGGGCAGCAGTGATGAAACCAAATTCTGTAGCCTGCACAGGCGTTAGGCTGGCCGCATTTGAAGTAAGAAGTTGAGTTTTGAATTCCTAATCTATGGCTCTGTGTGTTCTCTGTGTGTGTGTGTGTGTGTGTGTGTGTGTGTGTGTGTGTGTGTGTGTGTGTGTTTTATACCACCAACATTTGTGGCCTTCAGAATCTCTAGCCCTGGAAGAATCTTTTCTGTTTATTGTCCCAGCTTCTGGAATGCTTAGCTTCCTACCTGAAATTTACATTTTGCCAAAAAAGCAAATCCAAGGCTCAGAGGTCTCAAAGCTGGTTGGGGCTCACAGGTTTTTTGGACCTGGGGACGTGCTGTGCAGTGTTGAGCTAGGAGCCCAGTTGGAAGAGGCCTTCTTTCCCCAGGAGGGCTTTCCACTGCCCTCCTCAGCACTTCCATAGTAGGGGCAGCCAGGAGCCTCTGCAAGGTGCACCCCTCGCTTACTTCCATTCAGCGTTGTCTCTTCCCTCCCACTAGAGGCTATTTGGGGCACCTTAGGAAACGATGTCATTATTGTTATTCTGTTAGTCTGTGGCCTCCTAGGTTTTAGCCCAACAAAAATCTAAACCACTCTGAGCACTTTGAATACACATTTGCCTCAGCATAATGCAGAGTCAGCTCTGGGTTCGTTGGCTTCACAGGGTGGTGGGTGTGCTACCTCGAGTGTGTGCTCTTTGTCCGGCTGCTACCCTTGGGCATCCTTAGGGCACACGGCAGAGGTGAGAGGCACGTGCCTGAGCTCTGCTTCTGTCCCCTTCCTGTTCCATGTGCTCAGCAGGTTCCTTACTGACACATTCCTGGATGAGGCAGTCTGTGGAAGAGTAAACATCGCTTCACCCTACAGACCTAATTTCAGATTATGTTTGTTTATGATCCTTGAACCACAGTGGCAGTTTACAAAAGTGTGTGACACACTGGACAGGGGATGTAACTCAGTGGCACAAGCGTCTGCCTGGCAAGTGCAATGCCGTGAGTTCACTTCCCAGTACCAAAAAAAAAAAAAAAGTATATGGCCCTAAGTACTAAAGCTGAAGGGTAAAGGGTAATCTAGTCTTAACAGGTAGTACAGTTAGGTCACACATTTGGCTCTTGACTTTGATAGCAGCTGAAGGAAGAAGAGACATAAGATTTGTTTCCAAACTTACGACTGCCTTTAACTGACAGAAGCAGCGTGGCTTTTTCTGTTACTAAGAAATGTTTTTTCTTAAGAAGAGCTCTGATCTAATAGATGACATGCTCATATTTGAAATGTAGCTAATGATCCAGCGCATTTGTTTGAGGTCTTCCCTCAGTGGTTATTTGTGCCATCTACCTAGCCTTGTAAATCTTTTGTGACCATCCAGGAGTTTGACCGAGTCTTGCACATGAAGCAGTATGCATCAGGTTCTTTGCGAGGGAATAGCCCATGGTGGAAAACTTCAGACAGGTGTGCAACTGAGGAATCAGAAGGTCAGGCAGTTGGGTGTGGTGGTTCATACCTGTAATCCCAGCACTCAGGAGACTGAGGTAGGAGGACCCAAGAGTTCAAGGTTAGCCTGGGCTACATCAAGAGACCCTGTCTCAAAATTTCAAAAAGAAAGAAAAGAGGTTGGGCAGAAGGCAAAAGCCCTGACATAAGAAACTATGTTTACCAAAATGTGGCCGGGACTTAGTAAGAGGAGCTAGATGAGGTGACATCGGGACTGGTAGGTAGTTGGTGCTTGGCACCAGTGTGTTGGCATTCCCAAGCCTTTAGCAGGGTTCTAGGTGTGAGACAAGACCCTGGTTCTGATGTAGTAGGTGTCAGGAAAAGGTTGGGGAATAGGTGAGACTTATGGAGCACCATCATCGCAATCAACTTGAAAGTAAATGTTATCCCTCTGCAATTGCTGAAGAAGCTGAGCTCTAGAGCTGGTCTGGGCCCTGGTTAGTATAGTAGGTGTTCAGTGGGCCTGTTGCCCAAGCTCACTTAGCTTCAGAGAGGCAGAGTAATATAGTGTGCCCCCTCCACACTCTGATTTTTTCACTGTCCAGGTTGGCACAAGCCTCTCAGTGATAGGCGATGGGTCCCTGGCCCTTCTCTCTAGGACAGTGCTGATCCCAGCTTGTTCAAGGGAGTTAGAGGGGTTCCACCAGGACCATCAGATACAGGATTGATGGGGGTGGGTTGTCAGGCAGCCGCTGGAAGCTGCAGATTGTGTGTGCCTGTGTTACACAGAGTGTGCAGGTTCTTGTAAAAATGTGTCTGTGAGGACGTGCCCACACGGAGCAGAGAGTGTGCGTTTGCTTTTGAAGTGAGAGCCATAGCTCAGTGCTGGCCTTGTTTTTTCGCTCCTGTTTTAGACCAGTCCGTGCTCCTGCAAACAGAGGAGGCATTGTTTAAAGTGCAATGTCCTCTCCTGCTTTTGCATTGTCATCAGAAACCCTAGATGAGATGTTTAATTTCTCTCCGAGGTTATCTGTACTTAGTTGACTTGCCTGATGGTACACTGGGTTCTGGAACCTGAAACTTTCTTTGTGCCCACCTGTGTTGTGTTAAGGCAGTCAGGGGACACTCGTAAATATTTTTATAGAAAACTTAAGGATTCCTGCATTTTGAGATGACTCAGATCAATGTTTCCAAACTAGTAACAGTAACTGCGCTACACAGGGACTGGCCCCATCCCTCCTCCTCTTGCCCTTCCTTCATGTAGCTATCCTTTCCAGTGCCTGCTGGCGGCAGTGAAGGCAGAGGGACCTGCTTCATAAGTGTAGAGTTTTCAGAAAATGAAGATAATTTTGAAGTTACCTTGACAGAATTAAAAGCTTGAAGTTTTCTATGACAGTCTGCTAACCAGTTGCATTGTCTGTAACCTCATTTAAAAATGTATTTTGTCATTTTTTAAATCAACAAAGGTAGAGAGAATATGTGGGTTGTTTTGTTAAGTAGTTGAACTGTTTTGAACTATTAAAATTCATTTTACATTTTTCTCTGCATTTGGGTGTAATCTTTTTGCCTGTTTGCCCATTCATTTGCATGGACCATTGACTGAATGTAGTAGTATATATTTTTTAAGTTAAATTACATGAAAAAATTAAGATTTATACAGAAGATAAATTGAAATTGCTGTAAAATTAACTTCTTTAATGCGTTGTTACTTTTTTGAATTTTTAATGAATGAACTATTTTACTCTTTCAGAAGTCCACTTACTGTCAAATTTATATTCACACTATTATACAAAATGAGATGTATGTAAATAGAGACAGACCATGCCTCTTTTTTCTTCTCTTTGGTCAGTTTGGCTTCTACTTCATATCCCCAGTCTACCCCCACATGTACTGTGAAAAGACAGAGGCTGAGAAGGAGCTTAAAATATCAATCCACACTGAGACTGCCTTTATGGTGAGTCAAGCCACGGTCCTGCTGGCTGGGAAAGAGTAGGCCAGGCCTCCCAGAACTTTTGCAGTAGTTATAGTAGCCGGGGGAAGAGAATGCAGCTTTCCTGGGCCTTGCCTTCACACTCAAAGCCTCAGCAGGATGCTAGAGCTTTAGCCCTACTTTCTGCTGTGCTGGGATTATTTTCTGCAAGTAGGCAAAAAAAAAAAAAAAGAAAAGAAAAAAAAAACCAGAAAGAAAAAGGAAATGACACATTTTGGTGGGAACGTGGAAAAGCTTGAAGAAATAAGAATCCAGAACTTAAAAATTTTAATGGAAACTAACAACAGTATCTTAGTTCCAACATTTATTAGGTAAGCATAGAATTTTGGGGTTTGTAGTTAGACATTTACAAATTGATGTTCCTAAAGTGTATGTTGTAAAAACAAAATAGCCACATTTGCTTTTGCCCCTGTCCAGTGAGGCAGGAGCAGTTGATCCCAACCCACTTTGAGAAGAAGGGGTGGCATGGCAGAGTCTGGGTACCATTCCTGCAGCCCATTCCACAAGTAGCTGTTTTCCACAATCCATCTTTACTTCAGAAAATTATTGTTTTGGGGAAAAAAAATAAGCGGTGGAGAGAAATACAGGCTGTATTTAAACTGGCCTTTGTAATTTTTCTTGGTCTGCATGCAGCCCACATTCGGGAGCTCTGTGACGTAAGCAATCCCTGCCTGGGTGCTGGGAGTCTTGTCTGGGCCAGGTCTTGGCTTCCCGGGGCTACACAGACACAGGCACAGCCCGGACCCTTGTTTACTTCCTCTTCAAGTGCCGGGGACATTCAGTACTAAGAATGACCGCGTGCTTGCACAAGCACTCCTGGCAGCACTCTCAGCCCACTTATTCCTGACTGTCTTGGAAAGCACTACGTCCCCAGGCAGGCTTTTGCTCTTAGAGTGCAGGCACTGTTCCCCAGCCCTGCACTCTTTTCCAAGATAGAAGGACTGCTGGCCCTCTCCTAAGGCCCAGCCCAGGGGTGGAGCCTATGCTTTAGCTGCCTTTAACTTTAGGGCAAGGAGGAGGAGTCAGGGGTGGCAAGCTGCTCGTGCTAGTTCCTGTGATTAATTTCTGGAAAGCAGTGTCTTAAGATGCCTAGCAAAAATTTAAAGGGGGTTTTTATGCGGTGTTGCCCTATCCCAACTCTAAGATAATCTTCCTTTTCCATGTGTGTAAAAAATTCTTTCAATAATGAATGTTAGTCAAATTTAAGAGTGATTCTTTGCATGTTCATGAATAACCAAAACAAAAGCATGTTGTTGGGATGAACTGTTTAAAAAGCAGGTGATCTTTTTTGCTGAGGAATTTTTTCATCTTCCTATTATGTTATTGACAGTAAGAGATTTTTTTTGTTTTGTTTTTTTGGCGGTACTGGGGATCGAACTCAGGACCCTGCGCTTGCTAGGCAGGTGCTTATTCCGCTGAGCTATATCCCCAGCCCCAGTCAGTAAGAGATTTAATCGAAGGATATTATGTTCTATATATCATAATGGAAAACATCAGTATTCACACAAAACAGGAACGGAGATGTAGAAAGTTAAATGTGAAGACGAGAACTCATTAACAGGACTTTTATTTAAGTTTATTTAAGGGATCAAATTCACATTTGAGGAAAAAAATAGATAATAAGTAGACAGAAGAAAAGTACTTATTTAGAGACTACAGTGCCCAAGAATTAGTTGAGAATCAAAACTGATTACTTGTCAGAATTGTGGATGCTTTCCTCACAAATTCTATTATGCTTTTTAGAAAGGCAACTTTTCTCATTTTAGTTTTGGAACCGTGACTTATTTTTGAGCTTCTTGTTCTGAGTTTCAGACTGGTGGAGGGAATGTTAAAGCCTATTCCAGTTTAGCCTTCCCATTTGACAGAAGAGAAGACTGAGGCCAGGGCTTGGAGGGCCAAGCCAGTTTGTCAGGCAGGATGATCAGAAGATAGTCTGCTCACCCCGGGCCCTTTCTTTCAGACAATGTTACAGCCTACCTTTATGGGCAAAGACTTGCCTGTTGTAAAGACCTGTTAGGAGCGTGGTCAGGGATGTGGGCTTGGGGGTGGCAGACTTTCTGTTTTGTGTCTAGGGCTATTGTATTTCCTTATTTAATAACCGAGGTGTAGCTGGGACTTGTATTTACAACCTCTGTTTTCTTTTCCATACCCCACATGGGGTAAGGGCTGTCCATTTCCAATGAGGTCAGCCACACCTGTTACAGACAGGCAGTCATCCTAAGTGCCGCAGGAGGCATAGGCTTTGTGTCTCTGTTCCTTTGGAAACACTAGTAATCTTGTGTGTCAGGTTAGGCTATGCAAAACTTTCGTGGTTTATCTATTTTCTTTTCTAAACAGGACATCACAGGGCAGTCCTGTCAAGGGAAATCCCATCACATCCTTCAGGTGGTGGGATAACTCAGGAGTCAGCGTGAATCCAAAATCCTGAGTAGGCAAGAAAAAGCAGAAGGCTCAGAACCCAAATTAAACTGTAATCCTAAAGTTCACTTTTTGGTCAGGGGTTCAGGAAACAGCACATGAAAATTTGCTCGGATGCAGTTTCCTCATAGTTCTTCAGCAGCTTGAAATAACTTCTTGAACTGGCAGTAAACAAAAATCTCAGGCTATCTGTTTTCTTTCCATCTGACTGAACACGTTACTGTATAGGGAGGTGAAATAAAACAAGACTATGTTCCTGAAGCCTAATTTTGGGATCACTACTTTGTGCAAAGTTCCTTATAGGTCTGGTTACCTTGAAAGAGACAAGTAGGCTTTAGAAAGTTTTTTGTATGTGTTTTAAAGTTAAGCACTGCCTTCTTTTTATTAAAAAAAAAACCTTGGAAAATTGTGTTGTGTTGATGAAGAGGGCATACTACTCAGCAAATAGAAATGAACAAACCAAGGATATATAATGTGGATGAATCTCAGAGATGCGCTGAGAGAAAAAGGCCCAACACAGAAGAGCACACACCATTTGACTCTTCCTGTGAAAATCTAGAAAAGGCGAAAACTAAAGCTGACAGGCAGTCATCCTGAGTGCCGAGGGGGCATAGGCTGTGTGTCTCTGTTCCTTTGGAAACACTAGTAAGCTGATCAGTGAGTGCCAGGGGTGCTGGGAAGGTGGTGCAAAGAAGTTGACTGTAAAAAGGGCACGACAGGAACTTTGGGGGAGAAAGAAAAATGTTACATGGGTTTATTTTGGTGTAGTTACATGGGTGTCTATACGTATATTTGACAAAATTCATCTTAGCGCTGTGGGTAAAATTGGGGCACTTTTGTTACATAAGTTATACCTCACAAAGTTGATTTAAAGAGAAAAAAGGTTTAGAGGGGAAGGTTCTTTTTGCAGCTTTGTGAGCAGATAGCACAGGCGGGCCGGTTCTTGGAGCAGCCAGCCCTCTGCAGGCACACCTCGGCCGTGTCCTTGTGGGCCGTCACTCTCGTCCTCCTGTCTCTTCTGCCTTCCTCCCTTTGGCAGTAGAGACTTCAGAAACTGTCCTTTTTCATAGTAAGCAAGAGTGTATGTTAAGTTTAGCTCCAGTTACTGTTAAAGAAGGGGATCTTGTAAGTACGGATGGCTTTCTGGAATGGAAGAGTGGAAGCTCAGGTGCTGGTGGGTGGCACGGTGTATGTGCCTCAGATAACAGGGTGATGGGTTCCCCCACCTGCCTAAGCAACTGTGCATACCAAAGAGAATGACCCACATCTTGCTTCTGGCACTTGTGTGCCACAGCTGGGGCCTCCTTTGCACATTTGTTGTGGTTTCGGTCTCTTACAAGCCATTGGCTGGGAGGGGACTGCTGTGGTTGCTGTGGGTAGTCACCGAGAGGACAGAAGAAGGGCTCTTTGTGCATTCAGTGCTGCCTGGTCTTTCATCTCAATCTCAGTACCATTAGACTTCAGAGAGGGTGTTTTTCTAGGGTGCCCACAAAGCAATGGAAATATGCTTAGGAATGTATAATTTAGTGGGCAGTGTGTACATCTAGATATTGGGGATATTACTGTTGTGTTCGTTTTAAAGTTCAAGTCCTCAGTATCCAGTCAGTGTCAGCCTCTAAGAAAGAACGGGCTGGGCTTGTTATTAATGGACTATGTTAGCTGAATTTGGTACAAGTGTTTTCTTAGAAGGGAGGATTACACATTATAGTAACAAAATGTTCTTTTATTTCCCCGTTTATCAAAAGATGTTGATTGTGAAATAGGGTGTGCGGGTATTTTAGATCTTACTGTCTTTTAAAGAGATGAGTTTGAAAGGGTGAAAAGGGCTTGTGTCAGAAGGTTAACTGGGCTTAAGGAAAGTTAAATAATTGGTGTGAGACAGAAAAAAAAATACATTTTCCCTTGCTGTGTTTTTTCTTTGTCTTTTGTCTTGTGTTTGTGTTAACTTTGACTTCCTAAAACTGTAGTGCTGATGAGAAGGGAGGTAGCAGAAAGTTAGTATTTTTACACTCCCCTCTTTATTAGCTCCCCCCCAAAGGGTATTGAAAAATTCGTGGAACTCCAAGGACAGTTTGAGAGCTTTAGTTTAAATGATGTATTTACGGAGAGGTGAAGACAAACCCAGATGCTGAGCCTTGCTGGTAGTGGCCTAGGTCTTCTGTGCCTCTGGAGCCTGTGGGTAGAATGTGTCTCAGTAACTGATCTGACAGCAGGCGAAGGCGGACCACCAGCCATGGCAATACCCTTTTGTGCCCAGATCAGGCTTTGTTGAATCTGGCAGGACTCCTGCTCTTCGCAAACATGACTTCTGCGAGCCCCTAAGCTATGAGATAAGGACGGACTACACGGAGTGGAGTTTTGCGGGGCAGCTCTCCTTTTATGTCCTTAAGAAACCTTTTCAGCACGTGTGTTGTTTAACTATAAATGTCAGGAAAACTGCGTGATTTTGGTACAGAAGCTTATACTCCAAGGTATTTTCATGGTAAGCCGCCAAACAACACTGCTAGTTTATCCTTCTGATATTTTAATGTTATACCCAAGGAGAGGTTCCCCGCCCCACAAGATGTGACGTCTCCCCTTCCTACTCTTCCTCCTCCAAGCAGCTGGACTTTGCAAACCCTTGTCATCAAGCCACAGGTTGGTGAGGCCAAGGCACTCAGTTTATTTCTGTTCAGTTTATGAGAGATGTGAGATCATCATAGTGTTTTTAAGTAGCAGTGTGGAGTGAGTTTTCAGGTATATTAGAAGTATTTCTAAAGAAAAAGGGTGAAAAATACTTCCCATTATAATTGTTACCTTTCTACAATTCAACTTAATGTAAATTTAACTAATGATACGGAAAACTTTGGCACCTGTTATATTGAATTTACTTCCCAAGTATACTCGTTGTTTCATACAACTTAGAAACATTAGTTTTTGTCCTTTAAAAATCCAACAGGGAGTGAGGACCCCTTCTCCATTTCATTGAGACCATTTAAATATGTTTTTGTAGTTTCTATAACTTACTATTAAATGTTTGCCCTCTCATAAAAGTTTATTTTTCTGGGGCGGGAAGGCAGTTTATTAATATAAACCTTAAAGTACTTTGTGAAGGAAGGGATCAGAGAAAGCAGAAACTCTATGGACTCTGGCCTCTTCTGTCTCCTGTTCCTAGGATAAAGCCTGTTCTTTTGTTTTAAGGAAGTGTTGTTTCAGGGAGCTTTTTGCAGTTCGGCACCAGGAGTCTGCTAGTGGTAAGATGGCACAGTGCCCTTTTTATCATATAGGCCGAGTATCATGATTCTGCTGTTCATGGCTTTTGCATTAATGAACCAGGTGTAGGATACTTCAAGGTTTGAGTCAAGTCAGTCTTTTAATGGTGACAGCTCTGTTTCATTCTGTCACACTGACTAAACCCTGCTCCCCTCTTCCTGTCCTTCTTTGTTTAAACTTACATCTTTTTTTTCTCTAAGATGACCCCTTACTTTGAAGAATGTCCCCCAGATTTATATACTGGCTGTATGTATTACTTTATCGTAAGTCAAGTGCTTTCTCTTCTGTGTTTCTCCTGTCTGTTATTATCCCTTAGCATGAAACACATTTTTAATACTCTTTTTGCTATTATTTGTCATTAATTTTGAGAAAGTTGTGTTGGTTATCCCCTGGATAATGTCATCACATAGGACATTTTGTGTGCAATTTTCAGACTCGTCCGTGGATTCCTTGTTAGTACTCCAAATTAAAAAAAAAATGTTCAGACTAAAAGTAGTAATGTTGACCTTGAGGAATAGGGAGAAATGTCCAAATTACTTGGAAAAGTTAGGCATCATGGAATGAGTGACTCTTCAGGTATGTTTGTAAGCAGGGAAAGAAAACACATGTTGCAAAGGGAATGGGAGAGTTTCAGCAGGAAATGGAAATCAGATAGGATGCTAAGAAAAGACATTTAGAAGAAAGAGGAAGAAGGTAAATCTGTAGGCAGAGTTCCAGGGAATTTGAGAGACTAGAACAGTAGCTTAATCTCACACTTGAAAGGGGTCTGTGTTTGGATGCATTTGGAAAATACCCAGTGCCCTATACCCTCCAGGCGCTTCATGATTTGTACCAGCAGACTGAAGCCCCTCACAAGTCCTGCAGTAAAGAAACCTGTGTTACGTAGTTAAGCCCAGCACATCCCAAACAGCTAAGTTCGTGGTATGGTTTTTGGTAGGGTACAGTGTTATCAGCAGAATACACCCTGGGAGGTGAAATGCCACAGTAGATAAACTAGAGTCCTTTCCAAATTTTTTAGAACTTGAGGTGCTGGTCATGTCCTGAACCACCATAATCAGAGAAAATTCTGAAGGACTAGAGAGAAAATTTACTCCAGAGGTGGCCAAGTGAGAACGTTAGTAGGCCAGCAGGTGTGTATTTCCTTATCCCAAAGGGAAGTGCTAGTATGTGAATCATGCTTCTGGAGTACGTTAGAGACACATCAGTTTAAGGTTTAAGTCTTACAGTGCTTAGAGGAGAAAGAGAGCCAGCCCAAGAGTGTTCAGCTGAGTCATTAAAAACAGTGGCAACTTCTGTATTCCCATTAGATCCAGAATCACGCAAGGCAGAGGGTGGGTGGTAGCTGTGATCATGTAGAAAGGCTTGTGATTCTGAATTCGGTTTACTTTTATTTTTAGCTGTTGACAATGTTCATTGTAGAGTTGCTTTCTTATTAGACAAGATGATTGTGCTCTCTTTAATTGTATCAGAATATCTATACTGCCTGTGGTAGTCATACCCATTCTGGATAATGGCTATGTGAAATTACGGATTCTTCGAGCTAAACTGAAGCTAGCAGTGTAAGATCACAAGGCAAAGGATTACTTTGATTGAACTGCACCTTGCATCATCAGTCCCTTGAGCCTCTGCATTCTCTCGCTTATACACTGAATGATTCCATGTTTTCAGATTTTTTTTTTTTACACAGATATCCTGTAGGCGTTGGTGGCTCATAATGTAGACCTGTGTGTGGCTGAATCTAGCCACAGTATGTGAGGTAGCCAGAGAGCTATTTCAGGAATAAACCTCATGTTTCCTCTAATTTTTAATAAACATGTAGGTCTGCCTGGCTCTTGCAATGTATCACAGAGCCCATCACATGTCACCTACCAGAGTTGTAAAGAGGTACTAAAATTAGAATACATACTTTCATTTTTTAAAATTAGTCATTCTTTTTTGGTGAAACTAAGAGGTTGTTTGTTAAATAACCAAAACCTAGAAAGTAGAATTTATGAACATTTAAACTACAGCAAGCAAGAGAGGGGGAAAAGAAAAGACAACTTTCCTTTCATAGAATCTGAGGTTCCCAGTTATTTGGTGTGGTGTGGGGCTTCCCACGGTGGTCTCTCTGTTTTCGTCCTTGCCTTCTTCCTCCTGACCCTGCCTTCTTCCATCTTCCCCAAGTTGGAGAGGGGAAGATTCCCATGCTTTTCTTAGTCTTTTTGCTCCAGAACTGTGTTCTTCAGTAGTTTCTTCATCTTTGCTTGAGTTCGCTTAGCCCCAGAGGAGGTGTGGATTGGCTGAATTCTGCTGACCTGTTGCTACCCAGCTCTGCTGATAGGGACATTTGCAGGGTGGGGATGACAGAGGATTACCAAGCAGTTGCTGAGTGATAAACTGAACTGAGGCAACCACAAGCAGGATGGACCAGAAAGCTTCTGGAACACACTGACCCATTGCTCTCAACCGTCTGTGCTCCGGCCTGCTGGAAAACGGGAGAAAAGTGTAGAACTTCTTTTTTAAACAAAGTACAAAATGAGTCAGAAGCATAATTCCACAAGGCTTGGAACTTTACAGATTTGGAGGGGGGAGTGTTACACATTTTATAGTTGTTGACTTACTGGAAATTAATCATGGGAACAGAAATTTAGGGAAAGAACTCTAACTATGTTCTGGGAAGGCTCCCATTCATGGAATGGATTCAGCAGACAAATAGCTTCCAGGAATGCCCAACCTGATTTATATAGCAACACGTGGATGGTTCATAATCAGTTTTCCAGTTACTTCAGTTTGGTGGTGGTTGGAAACAACAGCCCAGAGCAGTGATGGCAAACATGTTAGGGCTGTCAGTGATGCAAACAGCCTGCAGCAGCACACACACCATGGGTTCGCCTCCGGTGGTCTAGGGCACCCCCCAACCCCCTTCAGCTTCTCCACCATCCACTTCACAGGCGAGCCAGCAAGGAATGTCTCTAAGCCTTGTGTGCATGTTCTTCCTCTTTCCCTTTTCATTTTATATATAATTGATAAAAAGGTTTCTGACAGTTACTACGTAAGCAACCGAACACACACACACACACACACACACACACACACACACACTCTCTCTCTCTCTCTGTCTCTCTCTCTGTCTCTCTCTCTGTCTCTCTCTCTTCATTAGAAAAGAGATGAGAACTGTTTGCTTGTTCCTGGGTCAGAGTAACTGTAGAAAAACATTTTTTTTCTCTTGGCAGTACTGGGGGTTGAACCCAGGACACTCCCACTAAGCTACGTTCCAGCCCTTTTTATTTGGGGGGGGGGCAGTGTCTGACTAAGTTGCCCAGGTGACCCTCCTGCTTCAGACTCCTGAGTAGCTGATATTACAGATATATGTCCAGTTAGCACATTAGCTTTTTTATCCTGTTTTCCATCTTTCTTTTTCCCTGTTTTTATTCCAGTTAGTAAATGAATAACCTTTCTGAGTTTGAACTGGTGTGGGACTATTATTTAAAAACATAGCCTTTTAAATTAGAATTTTTTTTAAGATAGGCAGTTTTATTGAAAGAATAAAATATAATCTTGCTGGGTACATTTCTTGATTAGTCTAAGACCAAGAAATATATTAACTTTTATACATCTGTATGCTTTCTGTTATACCTAAAATATGTGTGTATGTACATATCACAACTATGGCTTATGCATTTGTTTAGAGTATAATTATTTATTATTGTTCGAATGGCACTCAGTATTTTATTTAGAATGCAGCACAAATAGTTCTAGATTATTGGCTTCTTGTAGTGACCTTTCATCAGGATTTGCCTTGCCCAGGGACTTGATAGGTTGAAAGGACTTTTTTTCAGTACCAGGAATCAAACTCAGGACCTTGTACACTTACCAAAAGGTGCTGTGCCACTGAGGTATATGCCTGGCCCCCAGAGACTTGATAGGACTGTTGTGTTTCCATGAAGATATGTTTTCCCAGCCTTTCCCCTCATAGCCATGGGGGGCTTTCCAAGGTTCGGCCTGCCAGCTTTTGACTATAGTTCAGTGGATTTACTTCTGAATTCCTTTTACTCTGCTTTAAAAAAATTATCCCATTAAAGTGTGACTCACAAACAGAAATGCTGTTGAGTAAGTGTGTGAGAAATAAGCCTATCCCAAACCTAGCATATGCAGTGGTTTCTGGTGGTGGTTGTCCCATTTCAGGTAGATTCCAGTGCTTTCCTTCCATTCTGCTTGGCTCATGACTGTGAGTGTACATTGTACCATCTTGAGCTGCTGTCTAGAATGTAGCTACATATCAGCAAGAAAATAGTGGGTGGCTGGTTTAAGAATCATCTAAATCTATGTTGGCCCCATTTCAGCAAGAATGAGTCATAGTTCCCAGAACCCTTCGCCCCTAGATTTTTCTGCCTTTCGTGTTTCTTACTTTAAAAGACTGCTGACAAAACCTAACTGTGTTCCTGGAGAGGACTAGCTCTACAGAGATTGATATTCCATAGATACAGGCTTTTTAAAACCTTATTTTTCTTATTAAAGTATGTATATTCTCTGTAGAAAATGTAGAATCCATGGATTGCAAAATGAAGCAAATAAAAATTGCCTAAAACTACAGTTAATCACTGTTAATGTTTCTTTGTGCTTGTTTCCTGGTGGTTTGGTTGACTGGTATTATACATGTGATTTTAAAATGTGATTTTTTTACTTAACCTTCAGGGACTTTGTGGTTGGACATCTTGGCTAATTTTCATGAAGCGGGGAGGTATGGATACTTTTCTACATCATTAAATGCTCATCTGTAACTTTTAAAATTTAAATGTCTTATTCCTAGATAATTATAGATTCATATGCAATTGTGGGAAATAATAAAGAGAAATCCTATGTACCATTATGCAGTTCTCCCCACCCCAGTGGTAATGTCTTGCATAACTGTGGTGTACACAACTAAGAGGATGACACTGAGAGTCCAGGTGCAGGGTGTTTCCATCTCTGCAAGAATCACCTGTTATTTTATGGCCACATCTATCCCTTTTCTCTGACCTACATTCTGACTTCTGGCAATCTTTGATTTGTTCTTCATTTTTATAATTTTATCATTTCAAGAGTGTTATACTGTATAAAGTAGAACCATGCACTGTGTCATTTAGTCAGCTTTCTGTTGCTGTGACAAAATACCTGACGTGAAGAAATCTTAAAGGAGGAAAGCTTAGTTTTGGTTCACGGTTTTGGAGGATTCAGTTCATGGCCAGCCGGTTCCATTGCTTTTAGGCCTGTGGCAGAGCAGAAATATCATGGTGCATGGGCAGGTGGTAGGAAGCTGCTCATCTTAGGGCAACCAGCTACAGAGAGGACGACAAGACAGAGAGGACAAGACAACACTTTCCAGAAGCCTTTCTTTAGTGATCTACCCTTCAGTTGGTCCCCACTTCCTAAGGGCCCATGGACTGAAACTCAGAAAGCAGGAACCAAAACAGATCTTTTCTTCTTTAAATTTATGTCAGTTATTTTGTCAGGGCCACAGAAAGCTGAGTAACTCAGTCACATATTCTGTGAGTCAGTGATGTCCGCTGAACTGTGAATGGATTGGTTGGAGCCCTCATGACCCAGTTATCTCTGTAGGCCTCATCTCTGAGTATTGCTGCATTGGGGATCAAGCCCTCAGTACATGAGTCTTTTGAGCCATACTTCATATTTAAACTATAACAGTGACTTCTCAGGATCAGCTTTTCCTATTAATCTTAATTCCCTGGATATTTATCCAACTTGTCACATATATCAGTAGTTCTGCTTTATTGCTGAGCAGTGTTCCATTCTCTGTGTACATCACATTTTATATTCCTACCCACTAAGTGATGGTATTTAGGTTTTGCCTTTTGAGCTTTGAAATAAGGTTGCTGTAAACATTCCTGTGCAGGTTTTATGTGAAGTTTTCATTTCTCTAGGATGAATGCCCAGTGACTTAATTTTAATGATGCCATAATATTTGGTTGTGTGACATTGCTTTTTGTTATATGAAATATTTCATTTATCTAGCTGGTTACTTCTAGAGGGATTGTTAAGATTTTTTCCCTCTAATTTTTTCAATGATAAATGTCACTGATGAAATTCTTATAGACAAACCTAAATGCACACTTGACTCTATTTCTCAAATTGAAATTATACTTCAGACCCTGCAAAATTTTAAAGCTGTTCTTTTTCTTAACCTCTCATTTTTCTTTTCTAAAACCTTTTAAACTCCTATATGAACTACATGAAGTTTGGGACTCTACTGAAGTATTTTGGGACTCTACTGAAGTATCATTTTTTTTCTTTTAAAATACTCTCTTACTTTGAAGATTGCCCCCACTTTTATAATCTGTCCTACAGTGGCACTTCAGTTCACAAACTTAATTCTTTCCACACACTGAACTGAATGAGAACCTTATCAGATTCAATGGTTAGTGAGGTTCAGTGTTGACCCTATGGGCAAATTTTATTTGGCTCTCATCCAATTCAGTTTGTGACCAGCAAGGTGGAAAGAATTAAGTCCATAAACTGAGGTACCACTGTATGTGTTATTTTACCATGTGGTTCACATCTTTGATTTGGATTTGAATATGAAAAAATAGGTATTGGACCAGGGATATATAGCTCAGTGGCACAGTGCCTGCCCCGCAAGCGCAAGATCCTGAGTTGAATTCCTGGTACCAAAAAACAAAGGAAAAATAGGTATTAAGAAATTGCTTAGAGTACGCTTGATCTTTTAATATTGTTGCTTATCTGTCATATTCTTCCAGAACTACACAAGAATGTGTGGTCTTAACTAGTGGTATTTTTTAAAAGAAGGAAAGGGGTCCCTGAGGGAGTAGTTCAGTGGTGTAGAGCATGGCTGTTAGCACGTGTGAGGCCAAGAGAAAGAAAAACATTTTGAGATATGCATTACTTTGTGAAGGCTGATTAACGCAGTATGTATCGCGCGCACGTGTGTGTGTGTGTGTGTGTGTGTGTGTGTGTGTGTGTTATACAGCGTAGGAACCTTCTTGAGACCATTAGGACTGAGATTTCATTTGATGGGATTGCCATGAGGAAGGAAGAGTGGTAAGGTGCCTTTTCCTTCCCTTCTTACCTGAAAATATTTTAGTGGTTTATCTCCCGTTAGGCAATGACTTTGAAGAATAAGAGTTTTAATGATATATAGATACCAACCCTTGGACAGTGTATTTATGTTTTCCAAGATAAATTAAATCTTTGGTTTGAAAATTTACTTTTTGGTGAAGGCTAGCCTAGGCAGCTTAGTAAGAACTTGTCTCAAAGTTGAATTTTAAAACGGCTAGGTCATGGTCAGTGCCAAGTGCGAGGCCCCAAGTTCAATCCATTGTCTCATCCCAGAAAAGATAAATCAGGCCAATTTCATTAAATACTGGGTTTTTAAAATTTGTTTGCTTATCGTTCCAATAATAAAAGTCTGAATGATTTCAGGAGAGATGGCATTGACTAAGGTTTTTGGCACCAAAATTAGTGTTCTATAACAAAGAAAGACCACATTATTACAAAAAATAAAGGAGACTGGCAGGACTTGGCATTTCCCATTTTAAAATTTATAACAAACTCTTACTCATTTATCGAGCTATTCAAATATTTTCTGCAAGTTTGTAGCTAAAGATGGCGTTAATGATGTAACAAGGTGAGCAGATCAAATAAAACATCATCCATGAAAACCGTTACATTCCCAGAGATGACAGAAGAATCCCTTTTATCCTCACATCATCTTTTCCAATTTTTTGTGACTGTAACACATTGGAAATCTGAACATTAAGAATCCAGAACTTCAGACACATTAGGCCTAGGGAAGAAAGTATATAGAACACCATGATGGTTGTTTGTGACTCCGGGTCACAAACAGTACAATACATAACCTGTCTTCCAAAGCGTGACTTTTGATACAAAGAGAATGTGAGGAAGACACCCTGCTAAACAGGGAGAAGGGCGACCATGACGGGAGTTTTGGGTGGAGCGTTTTATGTGACCCTGGTCTGCACAGGGTTGCCTGGCTGCTGGTTCTCTCCTTTCCTTCAGGGCAGAAGATGGGCTCTGAACTGTGTCAGCTTTATTGAGGCTCAGAGTTTAGTTTTGTGTTTGAAATAAAACTCCTCTGCATGGTGTTCTAGACTTTTTAAGAAATGAATTTTTTTTTTTTGCAGTGATTATAGAAACACCACAGGTCCAAGAATGCGTAGAATAACCTTGGACTATTAAGTTGTCTAAGAAGAGTGTTTTAAAACACCCTGTAAGCATGGTATTGAGGAGGGTCGGTGCCAGCGGCGGCAATGTCACACTGCTCTCAGGAAATTGGTGACGTTTGATTCTCATCTTAGTGATTGTTAGAAGTCAGCATCCTGCATTATTAGTTTATTTAGGAGGTCAGATGGGAGCTAGAAAAGAAAAAAATTATTTTAAACAAGATCTATTACATAGATATTTTAGGAAAGATTTACTTATGAAAATCTAGAGTTATGGTGGTTGTTACAAGGAGAAACTAGGAGGTCACAGAATCAACTGTTAGTATATTTCTTGGCAAATAAATAAGATGAAATTCATTGGTTTCCTTTGTCCTGGAGGCACATTTAAGTTTGTGAGGATCACTATACTTCCAAATGACAAAATTTGTTCTTTTAAGGTTTGGATCTTGTTTCATGTACTTTTGCCTAAGTGTGTTAAAATGTAGGTACTTCGTATGACTTCCTCGTATGCAATACAGTCCACCCTCTGTCTATGTACTGAATATGAAGACTCTTCCCCTTCTCATTAAACAATACAGTGTAACAACTATTCACACAGCGTTTATATTGCCACCAGAAGTAATCTAGAGGTGACATAGGGTATATGGAGAATGTGCGTAGGTTCTGTGCAGGTAGCACAGTGTTTCGTGGAAGAGGCTTGAGCATCTGCAGATTTTGATGTCTGCCAGGGAGTGGGGGGGATATTGGAGCCCATTCCTCCCTGCTAATTAGGGATGTTGTAATACTTTTAACACTGACCTATTTGCGAGCAAGAAATAATCAATTTGCTTTCATTGTTCATTGTGTTTGAACAACAAATAAATGTTACAGTTTTAGAGTTTGTGCTGGAACTGAAGTTGAACAACAGCCTGTGTGTTTAGCCTAAGAGAATAGCTAATCTGGATGTTTTAGGCCTCTTTAAGTTTGTAAAAGTTAGATTTTTTTTTTCTTTTTTGCTTTTTTACTTTTCTGTGTGTGTGATCTGAACTTTTTTTTCCATCCCTATGGAGATGCCTTCATGTGCCATATCTGATGTCACCTGTGCATGGTGATTTTTGTTCTTTTTCTGGTAAGTAGTACTGGGGATTGAACAGAGCCTTCACACTGAGCTACAGCTCTGGTCCTTTTTAAATTTTTTATTTTGAGACAGGGCCTTGCTAAATTGCTTACTCCAGACTCAAACGTGGGACCCTCCTGCCTTAGTCTTCCAGAGACCGCTGTGCTCTGGCATGTGACATAGCTCCCCTGTGGATTATAGCAGCTTGATGAGAAGACAGAAGAAGTTATTTAAGGTGAAATGCAGCTTTTCTTTACACTGTTCACCACAAAGCATGGCCTCTTGGCTTTACTAACCTTTATTTTTAAATTTAAGGTTTGCTTAAGCCCAAATAAACTTTTTAGTTGAGGTAAACTGGGGGCTGGGGATATAGCTCAGTGGAATAAGCGTCTGCCTAGCAAGCGCAGGGTCCTGAGTTCGATCCCCAGTACTGCCAAAAAACAAAAAACAAAAAAGTGATAAAGTTGAGGTAAACTAAGTTCATAGTTACACCCTTTATTATAGAGACCCTTATGTTTACTACTGAGAATATCAGACACTGTACTAGGTATGTCCCCTGCTTAGACCATTTCCAGCCCGCACTTTAAAAGTTGCTCTTTTCTCTGCAGAGGCAACAGGAGCTTAGATGAATTAAAAGCTTGCCTAGGGTGCCATTTCTACTAACTAAAACAGGGACTATCAGTCAGATTTTCTTTAATTTCATAAATGGCTAAGGGATGCTTTGAATTATCTTAGGAGAAGGTGTTTGTTTCAGCACAAGCACATCAGGATGTGTCCTCATTTGATTACCTGCTTAGATAAAGTAAAGAGGACTGAGCAGTGCCTGAGAGGGATGAGCAGGGAGCCCCAGGGTGAGGTGCACTAGCATGGCAGACAGCAAATTCAAAGTAGGTTGAAGGGAGAAGCCACAAGATCCAGTTCCATTGTAAGATGTGTTATTTTCAGATCACTCCAAAGACACTCTCCCAAAAGTTTTACCGTGTAAATATTAATAAGTGATACTTGGTAATTACAAGGTGGAATCAAAATATATGGTGAATGCTGCTGCCAAGTGTCATCCAGTGGAAAAACAGTTTTAAAAACATTATGGTGTGACCCTTCTAGCTTACTCACTAGGTCTGGCACCCAAAATAAAAATGACCATGAAAGGTAAACGCTTCAAATTGATGCAGGACATAAAGACAGCCACAACGGCACAACTGAAGACATTTGCAGTAGGGGACTTCAGAACTGCTTCAGAAAGTGGTGAGAGTGTTTGGAGTGAGGGAGAGTGTATTGAAGGGGATTAATAACATGTGTCTTTTACTGCAATTACATTTATTTTAAAAATGGACCATGTGCTGTATTTTTTTATCACACCTTGTAATTTTTGTAATTGCTTTGGTAAAATTGTCATTGGTAAAATGGTTTTTTGGGGGGAGGGCATTATGTAATAATTACAGATAAATTAAGAAGAAAAGCTCGTGAAACAGAATGTAAGTTTAAAGAAGATAGGACAGGGTGAGCATAGAACTGACTTGATCTGAGGGCTTGAGGACTGGCTTTCTGCTATATGTAGAAGCTCTTCAGTGCTTCTTCTGTGGTCGTCAGTATTCTTGTTCATGATTAATGGCTACTCCTGCCTGGATATCCAGAACCTCTGGAGATGGGGGATTGTTTTTGAGACTAATGCCACAGTACCTCACCCTTTTGTTCACTGCCACACACTGCACCCTGGCTCTTCTTCTCAGGGGTGGCTCATTGGCAAGACTGTCTGGAAGGTTGGTATTTTCTGCATAGTAATTAGGCCACTGCAGTTGTGGTATTTCTGCTCCTCGCTCTAAATTCTTTGGGTTCTTGACACACAGTGGCAATGCCACTGGTAGAACAGAAATCAGGAGTCAAGGAAAAATGGTCTTCTCAAATTTGATATGTCTGCACAGTTCTGCCACGCTGTGATTAAGGCTTGTTGTCTACAGGAAACTCTATTGAAAACTTTCCTCTTTCCTTCCCAGGAAGTGGCTTTATCAACATGTAGCTTCAGAAAGCCAGGGAGCTAACAGTCTTTCCCTAAACCTTTCAGCAGCTTGTCCTACTTTTACCAGGGGCTTAGCAGTCAGTCTACACGGTAAGTTGTTAAAATGCACATTTTGATCACCTTTAGCACATGCTAATGTGCACATCCATTTGAAAAACCTCGTGTAAGCTGACCACTCAACCACCCTTGTGTGCGGTTTTGTTTTTTGTTCATGCCTGCTGTGGTAGTTGGGAGCCCCATAAATACAGCTCAGCGGGAGCTGAAGCATTTGAAGTAGTTGGAGAAGACAGTGCTGATTAAGCCAGCAGGCGTACATGTTGGGTTTTCATTTTGTGTATTTAAAAACACAAATGAACCCTTGGGATTTCATTTTATTTTTATTTTCGGTACCAGGAATTGAACTCATGATCTCGAGCTTGCCAGGCAGGTGCTGTGCTGCTGAGCTATATCCCCGGCCATACCCTTGGAATTTTAGAATATTTTGGAAGCAATGTGTTATCCATGGTTCTCAGACTCATGGAAGTTAGAATTCATGGTCTTAAATTATTAATTGGAATATTTTGTCTTTCGGATGCAAAATGGCACACTTAGGGGATGGAAGAATTTTTATCCCAAGTTCAAATACTGAAGGACACTTTCTATACTCCCTTCCTTAGAAACTTGCTTTGTAAATATTGTGTTTTCTGATCATAAACAAATTACGTCATGAAAAATGGGACTATAAAATACTTATTTCTAATCCTGTTTGTCTCTGTCCAAATGATTGTGGATAAATTGTCTTTAGTCTCAAAGTCAAAGATAATCCCTATATCCTAAGTTTTCTGCCATTTGACATGTTATAGGATATAAGCATCCCCTTCCTTGAAGGGCCCACAGGTTAAATATAGAATGCTTTACCTTGGAAAAAGTTTGTCCACTTACTCAATAAATATTTACTGATACTCATCACATGCCTGACACTGTTCTAGGTATGGGGAATCCACCAGTGAAAAAAAGACCTACCTGCTCAGAGGAGATTGCATCCTAGCAGAAAAGTGTGTCTTTAATGACAGGTTATTTAAAATGTGTGTTCTTTAGTGGAGGTTTGTCCTAGAAGAACTGATCTGCACCATCACCAGTTTCTCAGGGCAAGGTAGTGGCATTTGAGTGGTAGGTCTCGCCTTCAGTACTGTCCCATTTGCTGCCATTTTCCAGGAACCTTGAGATCATACAATGTCAGAGTTGAAGATGTGCTGAAAATGTCCAGTTCCCTCATTTTAGTCATCAGAAATAGTAAGAGCCTCATATGCACATTCCTAATCAGCCAGCCATAAGACTACCTCAGGTTTCTCTGTTTCAGACGTTGTGATATATAAAAGTCATACTCTGTTCGGAGTCATCTTTAGAATACTTGGGTGGAGTGAGATCTCTCATTCATCCCCTTGGAGGACTGATGCCAGGATCAGGTAAGGACATGCCTGCTTCACTGAAAGATGACTGGGAACTGACTACGTAGTTCTGCCAAAGAGGCTAATTTTTAAGTGGGAATTATCCCTAGAGATAAATGGCATGTCCCAGGAAAGAAGTGGAATGTGGACTAGAGTGCAGTCACAATCCAGACTGTACTGGGTTGTGCAGTAGAAAATGGTCAAAGAAACAAAAAACTTTTTCTGATACTACTGCAGTTCCTTAATCAAAACCAAATCCAGAAACAAAAATACTCCTGACAGAAATTAGTAAAATAAATACTATATCTGCTAGCCAACTCCACAGTCTCTGAACAAAGTGTACCATTTAGCATCCCTTTTAGTCATCTTTGGGTTTATTTAAAAACAACTCCAGTGTGTTTATAAGTAGGAAACAATTTAAAGGGACCTCTTTTGGCCCTGGAACTTTTGTAGGATTTGACATTTTTAAATTCTTCAGAAAGTTTGAAGAGAAATAGGATCTCCTGAGACAAAGAGAGATGCTTTTTGGAAAATCCTCTAACCTTTCCCACCCAGAGTCAGGAGAGTGACCCCAAATTCCTAGACAGATTTGTTTTAACCTCAAGATAGTTGCTTGCACAGTTAATGCTTTAGCAGTCTAGAGCATGTTCCCTTTGCTAATGTAGAGATAACCAGGGTTCTTCCTTCAGCTGTGAAGGTTTATTCACAGCCCCTCAAGCTGTTTAAGAGTATTTCTGGTTGGTTTCATCTTAGTCCAGCTGCACAGTTATGTGAGGATGTGGTGCATAAGAGGTTATTGGAGGTTAGTTATTAACTGCCTTTAAGATGAGCCTATTGTAATTCACATTTTGCAAAGCTATGGTTTATAACTGGTAAGCTGAATAAATGGATTACCTCTAAGCCTTACTATTCTTAACTTCATCCCTAAAATGAATGGTGGATCGTCACGTCACTCTAAAAGGTTTTGTTTTGGTGTTTAGAGATTAGACAGATCTCAGGAGTTCACAGGAGAAGGCAGAGAGTTGGTATGGTTGTGGTAACTTCAGAAGCAGTGTCCGCTCTAGTGACAGATAGGCACCAGACTGTTACTTGCTGGTGGCCAGTGGGCCTGGGTTCTAGTCTAGGTTTAGCTGCTTTGTAGTTTAGTCACATTGGGGCAAGTTATAAAGCTGTGTTCTTGATATCTAGTTTGAAAATTAAACAAAATACTCATTTCCCTGTGTACTGCTTGTCAAGGTGGTGCTGAAAATATATAGAGATTGTAGGTGGTACTGTCCAAAAGGGAGTGGGGAAGGCTCTGCACCGTTTGGGCAGGTAAATCTGTTTGCTGGTGCATCTCTCTGTAAGGCTGTGACTCACCTTCAGCTAAGATATTTCCAGGTAGCGACATGGACCAGCAAAATGACCCTTCTTAAACTAAGATAATTTTGTGTTTTTCAGGTCAACATTTCGTTATTGGGACATAACATTTCAGGTCTTTCCGTTGTAGCTTTGGGGTTAACAACACGGACATGAAGCTGCTAATGTGACTAGAGGACTTCACTGCCAACCACAGGGCTCCTTGCCTCGTCTAGTCTTCAAATTCAGGAGATGTACATGTTGGATTTTAAGAATTCTCTCTTTCTCAAAAGAAAGGTGGGGCACCTTTCCTAATTAATTCACATGCGTTCCTGGTGGATTTACTCATGATCGTGTTTTATTTACTCAGTTGCAGTGAGAGGTTTCACGTGCTTTGCTTTGTGTGCAGCCCCGGCACACATATAGGCTTAATAATGGTATTTTAAGTCACTACTTCAGTGGAACATGGGATGATTGGATTTGTAATTTAACTACTTCTCTTGGTTTTTATTTTATTTGAGTTTTTGTTTTTATAATTTTAAAACAAGTGAATCTAGAGTCCTGTAAATGGCCTAGGATCTAATTGTGACACCTGTCCAGGAATTCACAGTAAACTGACTACAAGGAAATTTGTCCTACAGAAAATGCAGTAGGATCAAAGTGTTCTTAAGCACAGATGAGAGTCTTGAGACTGGCCCTCTCCACCTAATGGGCTGTGGCTCCTTCGCCTCTGTGCTCTGTGCTCTGAGTCAAGGAGGACAAAAGAATGGAGCTCTTGCAGTGTGTGTGTGTGTGTGTGTGTGTGTGTCTGTGTGTGTGTGTGTGTGTGTGTGTGTGTGTGTGTGTGTGTGTGTGTGTGTGTGTGTGTGTGTGTGGGTGTGTGTGTGTGGGGGTGTGTGTGTG
>PVLD010011260.1:0-66189 GCA_004027595.1 Dinomys branickii
ATATGGGTCCATACATCTACAATTCGAAGATATCAATGGATAAAGCAACAACTACTGTTGAGACCATATCACCTTGTCTATAGATTAGTTGTGATTGTACTATTTTCTATGATAATGGGTGTCTGTTTGTCAATATGTTTTTGTACTTTTATGTTTCTAAAATTAAAAAAAAAAAATCATAGCGTGTGGCATAGGATGCAGTGTAGAGCAAGTCTGGTAAATTTGTCCTCAGGTTCATGTGGTCCACTTGTGCTGGACATTGGCACTGGGTGAAGAAGCACCATCCTCCAAAAACTCTCCAAAGAGGATATTTCATCAACTTCCTGTTGCCCGGCTAGAGTCCCTGGTGTGCACAGCTGAAGGGAGAAAAGGTTTGGTTTGACTTCCAGTTTTGGAGGCTGTAGTCCGAGGTTGGCTGGCTCCAAGACAGGCACATCATGTGGAAGAGCCTGAAGGAGGAGAGCTCTCCAGCTCTCCAGCCGGGAAACAGGGAAGAAAAGACACCAGGAAAAGATGTACCGTCCAAGTCCTGCTCCCAGTGACCTACTTCTTCCAAATAGCGCCCCGGTCCTCAGAGCCCTTTCAGCTATGAATGGACCAAGGGAGTTATTGATAAAGGAGGTCAGTACCCTCGCAACCCAGTCACCTTTCCAGGTGTTTTTTTTACTCCAAGCAAGTTAACAGTCAAAACGAACGGTCACAGGTGGTGACCTTACAGAAGCTGAGGGCAGCCTTAGGCACTGATATCGGGCTTCTACACTTCCTATGTGGACCTTATCTTCATTTGCTGGAAATCTAGGGCAGGTACACTTGGAGGGTCATCATTTAAGTTTATTGGGTTTTACTGGCACTCAAATCTTTGTACATTTCTTCAGATCTTTGCCAGCTCTACAGAACATACAGGATGATAAAAATATATGCTTTGGTGTGGACTCCAATCCTGACTCTGCTGCTTATAAGGCATGAGACTATGGGGCAATTAAGCAACCTCTACAGGCCTCAGTTTCCTTAACTGTGCAATGGTGATAATGACTGTACATACTTCATTAGTTTGTTGTGAGTATAAAATTACTCATTGTGACATGCTAAGACCTCATTAGTTACTTTGCTGAAGAGAGACAGCACAGAATAGTAGTTCAGAGATTTGGAGCCAGACCAGACCTGATCTCTGGCAGTGGGGTCTTAGGCAGACATAGATACTGGCCCCAGCTCCTTCTGTTCTGTCTAATGATGCTGACTGTTAGCAGGAGGGCCCAAGGGACACAAGATGATTTTAGCCTGTGGAAACAACTCTTTTCTCTACCAAGACACTAAGGAGTCAGGATGAATTCCAAAAGTTTACAAATACAGGAAGGAAACACACATTATAGACACAAGTCTCAATTACTCTCCATCTTTTTCTGAGTGGCTACTTCTGGCCGAGAGAAACACTGCTGTCACCTGAACGCTCGGTCAGTGCTGCTGGGGAACTGAGTGGAACCTGGGAGTGGGAAAGCTCCCCTATAGCAGAGATGGAGCGCTCTGCTGCCTGGGTGGCAGCCACAATTCCGCCCCTTCATAAACATCACGGCACAAAATAATGGAATGTTTAGTCTGAGTAATACATTAAGGAAATCAATTAGGCCCACATGCAACTTTCTAAGATTTTAATTACAGTACTTAGGGTACCACACTAGAGCAGTTTGTCAGGAACATAATTTGTTAATGAATAACAACTGACACAGTGAATTAGTTGGGATTCTAATTAGCTCTTGCTAGCCATCCACTGGAACCCTGATCAAAAGCCAGTCAGAGAAAGAGGGGGAAATCAGCTGTAAATGATAACCTTGACAGCTCTATTGGGGCCACCTTCCGGATCCTGGTGTGCCCTGAGCGGCCTGGTAAAGACCGTATGTACATACTGAGTCAAGAGTGGTCTGCAGCAGAGCCACATCAGCCTCACCTAGGAGTGTATTTGAAATGTGAAATCTCTTGCTCCACCCCAGACCTTGCTAAATCAGAACCTGCATTTTAAGACCATCACGTGATCCATAAACACATTAAAGTTTGAGAAGCTGGCAGTAACTCAAAATTGAACATCCTGTTGTGACTCTCGATCTCACCCACTCACAAGACATGTGTCTCTGGGTGACTGCTAAGTCCCTTTGAGCCTTGGTGTCCTCTGTGAGTTGGACCCACTGATGCATACACTGCAGGGCCATGTCATGATGGGTAACAGCATGTGCTCATGCCTCCTCAGAATAAGAGAGCCATGCCTGATGGCACAGGGGGATCTCAGTAAGCCTCTAGCGAGCCAGCCTGACTGACTAGTAAGCACTGTACCAGTGCCATATGAGTAAGTACTGTACCTCACTCATCAGTAAGTTCTGATGTGGCTCACTTATGTGCTACCTCTTCTGAACAATTCAAATAAGTTAGAAGACTGAATAGAGGACAATTTTTTTAACAGATAAAATAATAAAAATAAAACAAAACTACGATTCCATCTCACCCCAGAAAGAAAATTTAAAAGTATGTATAGTGAGGCAAATTTGTCATGAACTGTATTGTTTCTGTGTTATTCTGGGTTCTTTTGTCTTAAAAATAAAATTAAAAAAAAACCCAATAAACAAATTTGTCACGAAAAAATTTCCTTCAAGCTTTCTCACTAACTCAAAGAATGTTGGAGGGGTCACTCTGTCTTAGTTATTTTTGTTGTAGCTGAGACAAAATACCTGACAGCCAAAGTTAAAGGAGGAAAGAGTCCCTGTAGCTCACACTTTATAGAAAGTTTCAGTGCATAGGGGCCTGGCTCCAAGGTGTGGTAGCATGGCAGAGGAACATCGCAGAGGAGAAACAGTTCGTGGCAGGCAGAAGGCAGCAAGCAGCACAGCAGTGAGGCAGCACGTGATGGCAGTGATAACAGCACCCTCTTTACTCTCCCCTCATGTTCCATCCGAGTACCTGTCCTTAGTGCAGGTAGCATTCACATGGGGGGGGGCACCTTTGCTTCTACCGTTGCACTGTGAAGCAATCCCAGCATCACACCTTAACCCTAACACCACATACTCTAGACCTAGGTACATGTGAAAAGCTCCACTTATGACCTCATGAGGCTGTGCGGGGAGACATCTGGACAGAAGCTACAACATTTACCTAGGTCACTGATGAGTCTATGTGCTCAAACATGGGGATTATTGCTGTGTCATGCTTGTTACAGGAGATGGCAATGTTTTTATAGCATATTGTGGACACACGTAATGGGCTCTCAGGGTCATCTAAGTGGGAAACGTGGAAAAAGTGATTGCTTTTGTACACCATGTAGCTATAAGGGAATGAAAAGTTGAGAAAGACACTAGACATTGCACAAAGCATCTAAATAAGTGGTGTCAATTTGTTTAGTGGTGTGAGCTTGCTTTCTTTTTTTCTTTCTTTCTTTCTTTTGAGACAGGGTCTTGCCTGCTGTGCAGTTCAGGCTGGCCTTGAGCTCACTTTGTAGCCCAGGCTGGTCTCGATCCTCCTGCCTCTGTCTCCCAAGTGCTGGGATTACAGGTGTGTGCCACCATGCCCCGTCGATAAATTTATTCTTGATGTTCCTCGTCATAATGCAAATATTTTCAAATCTAACTTGTTTACATTTGGTACTTCAAAATAATAATGTGACTAATTTGCAGAATTCTCATATATCATGGATCAGTCACTCTGTAGATATATTAGATGCCACTAAAAGGTTGCCTCAATTAAAAACGGGAAGAAATCCCGAATACACGGGCAGGCCACTACCTGGAGCTTGACTTCCTGCAGTACTTTCCTCTCTCAGCATGATAGGTGGCACCTTGAACTGTTGTACTGTGGTCCTTGGGAACTCCTGAAATTCCATGGGCCTCTTGTCCATGATGAGACGTTCAGGTGCTGTTTAGCTGTTTGCAAGAAAGAACCCCTCCTTAGCTCTGCTTAGCAGGATGAGGCTGAGCCATTAGAGTTTAGTGGTATTTCCTAGGCTCCTTCCTGCATCACTTTAAGGTATATAGACTCTTTCTTCTCATCTTGGGCCACAAACAAGGCCTCTCATGACCAGAGGGGACAAATCAAGGCCTCCAATACCCTCAGAAGTTTATGGGTTAAAGTCTGGTGGCACGCTTGTGCCTTATTCATGTCACATACCTTGGCTATAGGGAAGCTTTGGATTACTCAGTGGCAGGAAGCAAGTCATCCCCTGTCTTTTGCACTTCTTCAATCTATGCAAGTTGGGCTCCCCAGGTCCTTCCTCTTTTTCTTGTTGTTCTAGTGATTGTTTGAAGACTGAGGCTCATCTTGACTGTGATGAAGACTCCAGCTGTCTCTCAAAGGACAACTTGATTTTGTCCATCGTTCTCACCCCATGCTAAGGGGTCTAGATCATTCAGTACTTGATCTAGGGTTGAATATGATCTTTTTAACATTGCATCATACATCCTCTATTTGCTGGGTGCTCTCCAGATTGGTGCTTCCTTGTGTTGCAATGATAACATCTCACCCTTGACATTGGGCAGTGGAAACAGGAGGCTTTAACCTGCACTTTTCATTCCTTTACAAGGCTTCGCATTGGCTCATCAAGCACTTACTGAACTATTAATAAGTTCTGAAGCTTATTTTTCTCATTTGGCCACTCCAAATTAAACAGGATGTTATACTGGAGATTTCAGTTTGATGTCCTAACAGACATTCTAAAGGGTGTTCTGGGTCATATGAAGAAATTACAGCACAGTTTGTTGAAAATGCCAGCTTGTTAAGACTACAGTAAGGTTAAAAGAGTGAGGAGGAGATTTCTTGGGAGAGAGGTGTAGCTGTGCTGTGAATTCTTTCTGCATCCAAGGATGAAGACTGGGAAGAGCACTTCCCTTTCCCCTCGTCAATGAGATGGCATGGAGAGCAGTTAGTGGACCACACGAGCCTGTTGTCTGAGCCCTACACCCTTTCCTACTCACCTTTCTGACAGAGGGTGAGAACTGTTCCTGCTTGGGGGCTGGTGGTCACTCTCAGGTACAGAATAGTTTATCTGACAACACTAAGTAGTTCATCTTCTGTGTTATCGGCCTTGGTCACTTTCCTCATTCCCGAGACACAGTATTTGACACCCACAAATTAAAGGAAGAGAGGTTTATTCTGGCTCAGATTTGAGGGTTCAGTCCATAGTGTGGCTCTGAGGCAGGGAGGGCGTGCTGGAAGGGTCTGGTGTGGGAAAGCTGCTCATGTAAAGGTAGCCAGGAAGCAGGGTGAGAAGGGAGGAACAGAGGAGGGAGACAGACCTTTCCAGCTTATACCCACCAGGTGCCTACCTCCAACCAGGCACCAGCTCCTAAAAGCGGTGGGCCAGAGTACCTCCATGATCCACGCACCTTCCAGAAGACCTGCTTCTGGCCATGTTGGGCTTCGCTTCCAGGGAGATCGTAGATCTAATCCGTATACTTTCCAATACAGTTATCGTGAGGGGGAAAGAAGCCTCAGCAGATAAGCCAAACTTATACTTCTGGATTCCCAGCACCAGAAGAAAACTAGTGCTAGACCAGTGGGCTTTTATCTGGGTTAAGGGCGTGGCCTGCTGGGGACCACCGGTGGACTGCCTCACAAAACAATGTTAACATCTTTCCATGCCTTAGGCCCAACCTGCTTATAATGGGCCTGGTCAGGTCAGACAACTACCCTTTCCTTTCTTTCCATTGCCCACATCTGCCTATCTGACCCTACCCTACCCCAACCACGATGGAATCAACTGACCAATGGGGGCATAGGCAGGGGGAGGAAGTACCTCCCTCCTTCCTTCCTCCAGGGCCCAGTGAGTCCCTTGCTGGAAAGGAAGGCAAAAATCTTCATTCCAAATTAGTTTGCATTTTCAAATATTATTTCACAGAACAAGGCCTCCCTGTCACTGAATTTGTACTGTGTTCGCACCTTTAAGAAGTCGTCAGATTTTTGACCAAAACAGTGATCATGGAATTTCCTGAGTTTTCACCATGGAATACAATGTGAAGTTTTCCTTTATAGCTGGTTGCTCAAGGAATTTTTCTACAGGTCTGTGAAGGTCCTAAGAGCAAGGATTGTCTTGTTCATTGTTAAATCCACAACATCAAGGTCTGTATCGAGGAGGAACAGGTGCCAATAAATTAGTTTCCTCCCGCTTCACTGCATAATCTGCGACCTTTGCTGGGCCTGCTTCCAGCTGCTTCTATTCAGTCTTATCAGGAGAACTCTTGAGCAGATCGATTACTTCTTTTTTTTTTGCTGCAAGTCTCATTCCTAAGTTTGTCTCTCCAGTTCTCAAAACACTTTGATTTTTTAAAATTGTGCTGCAAGGGGAAGAAATGACTTTCCAAGGTCAGTTGGGTCAACTGGGAAAGAAATAGATGACTTCCAATGCATCATATGGAACTTTGTCCATAAAAAGCCATCCTATTTCTGATATTTACCACTCATACAATGACACTGCTTTCCTTGGAAGAATAGAATATTTATTATTCAGGCTCTGGGTAGAAGAGCAAAATGGCCTGGATCTAAATAAGGAGCAGTTTACTACTGTCCAGCTGCTGTCCTTGTGATCTAACAAGTATAGGTTGAAATGAAAACCGTAGAGGTCCATGGCTACCACTGTTCAAAACAAGACTATTTATTTTGAGCTGTAGGTTTTCCTTTCTTTAATGCTTTTTTTTTTTTTTAAAGAAAAACCTCGATCTACTTTTCATCTCATTGTGTGCTTTTCCTCTCCCTCCTAGCCCGCCCTCCACCTCAGCAGAGAAGAATCTCCCACCTCATTCCTTTGTCCCTGGGTTCTCCCTCCAACCTTCCCAGTCCATCCTCTCTACTGCACATTTCCTAACGCTCTTAGAATCCGTTTCAGGAGCCCGCATGGCTCAGGAAGCAGGGGCCAAATAGGTGAACGTGGGCTCGAGGCTCTCTGCCTTTTGTTCTTCCCTGTTGTGCTTCTCTGCTCCAGCCACTTTTTACCAACAACTGGTTTCCAAACACAGCTAACCCTACCCTATCTAGAGCATTCTGTTTCTCCCCTCAAAATACACCTACCTCCAGTTCTGCAAGCTTTCATCTCTTCATCCTTCAAAGCCTAGAACCAGCATCATGTTTCCTTTGAAGACTTCCCCTAGTTTTGCCAGCTGAAAGTGGGATGTCACTCCTCACAGCATTTTTCAAAGCACTAAAGAAGATTAAGGACAGAAGCAGAGACAGCAGGATGGTGGGCTCTGGGGTTGGAGGAAGGGGACGTGTAAAGCTGCTTTGCACAACAGGTGTGAACTTTCAGTTGTGCTTGAGGATTACATTCTACCGATGTGCTGCACAACACTGAGTTTACAGTCAACAATACCATGTGTGTGTTTAAAATTTGTAAAGGGTGTAGATCTTCTATTAAATGTTCTTACTACCATAAAACAAACACACAAAGATTATGTATGTACATGTGCCAGGTGAATGCCTAGCACATGCTAGACACATAGTAGTTCTTTTCTTTCCTATCTTTTTATAGTCTTTGAACTCTAGGAGCATTCACCTATTCCCTTCTACAGCAGCTAAGTTATTCTCACTCCCCTAGTATCATAGTTATGTGGGTGCATATCTATAGCACAGTGAGAAAAAATACAAAGATTTCAATGTCTGACATCTGGTTTGGGGACCTATTCACAACCTCAATATATGTGTGATCTCTCAAGTAGCTTGCTCGACTGTCTTAGTTACTTTTCTCATTCCTGTGACAAAACGCCCAATGTTCGCAAGTTAATGGAAGAAAGTTTTATGTAGCTCATAGTTTGTAGAGGTTTCAGTCCCTAATTAGCTGGCTCCAAGGCAGGGTAGCTTTGAAAAGGACAACAGTTTATGGCAGCAGAAGGCAGCAAGAGCAATGAGGGAGAGGAGACAAGACTCTCTCTGTCCCATAGATTGCATTCAGGCTACCTGCCCTGGGGGGGTGTAGCACTTACACCTTTCATCCCAGCCAGAACTATGCCAAACCAATCAGGGGAGTAATTTACTAACCAGACACCCTTAATCTAATCCTAGCATCACACATTCTAGATTCAACCATCTCTGTGGTTAGCCCGTGACCACATGAGACTTTGAGGGAACATCTATCTACACAGGAGCCATAACATCAATGTTTCGTAATTTTCTTCAAAAAAATCTTAATTTTTTTTAAAGAGCTGATTTATGTTCACATCAATACGAAGAGGAAGCCGGGCATGGCGGCACACGCCTGTAATCCCAGCACTCGGGAGGACTGTTGCAAGTTCAAGACCAGCCTGGGCTACAAAGTGAGCTCAAGGCCAGCCTGAACTGTATGTTCAGACCCTGTTGCAAAAAGACAAAAAAAAATATTAAGAGGAAATACAGAGATTTCCTATATACCTTCTGCCCCTACATAGGTATAGCCTCTCCCTTATCCCTTATCCATATGTCCCACCCCAGTGGGACATTTATTACAATTGATGAACTTACATAGACACATCCTTGTTACCCGAAGTCCAGAGTTTACAGTAAGGTTCACTCTTGGTGTTGTTATGTTTGATGGGTTTAAGTAAATGTATAATGACTTTTATCTATAGGTATCATACAGAGCACAGATGCTTCTTTATAATGGGGTTATGTTCTCATAATAACAACTATCTCTCTGGTTCAGTGGGTGGATTAAATGCAATAGTACATCTGAAACTTTCCAGAATGGTGCCAGATACCCCATACTGGCGTATGGCCCTGTTGTAAAATCAAGTCTAAGTTCAAATACCGGGACAAGTGGAAATTTACACTCAAAACACAAGGTGAACGTGTTGGTGGATGAAAGGGTCCTAACAGAAGAGCAGATATGAAGGGTAGGAGAATTCTCGCTAACCTGACTTTCTTGGAAAAAAAATCCATTTGCCCCTCATTCTCCAACTGAAATCAAGACAGAAGACTTCCATGGTTCCCAGATGTGTGTGGAATCTCCCCACCAACAGGAAACCCGTCAGCTCTGCAGCAGACACAAGCTGGGTGTCCTCTAATGTGACTCAGCTTGCACCATCTCACTTGATTTATCTTTGGATACCGCAGACTGAGGGGTCCATTTCCTGAGCTGCTGCTCTAATGCTTTAGATGCCAGGTGCAAGTCCCGGGACCTTTCACCTGTGCTTCTGACCCGCCAGCTATAAGTTGGGGTCCCCATAACCCCTTCCTCGGGTTTGATTAATTTGCCCAAGCAGCTGACAGAACTCAGAAAAACATGGTTACTGGTCTATTGCAAAAGGTACAGATGAAGAGTGGCACAGGATGAGGAACGGGGCAAGGGTGGAGCTCGGTGGCATCTCCAGTGCACCTAGTCTGGACTCCATGTGCGTCCCGCTGTCTGGAATCCCTCTGAATCCTGTCCTGTAGGGTTTCCGTGGAGGCTTCATTCTGTAGGCATGACTTAACCTGCAGCCCCTCACCCCTCCATAAAGTTAAGGGTGAGGATGAAACTTCTAACCCTCTAATCTCGCTTTAGTGTTTTTAGGGACCAGATTCTTCCCTGAATCCACCTCAGGGCTGCTGGCCGGGAGGGAATCATTAGCATACCAAAAGCTATCAGTTTGAAAATTCCAGAGATTTTAGGAGTTGTGTGTCAGGAAATGGGAACAAAGACCAAATGTGTATTTCCCAAGGTCATACTGTCCTGACAGGGTTCTTGCTGAGGGCAAGCCAAGGACTTATGCCTCAAAGGCAAGGGATGCAGGGCCTGGTGAGACAGCAAGGGTGACCAGGGAGCAAGGGTAGGGGATTCTCCTTAAATCCACATAGCAGATCCTTGCTGAAACTAGGCTAAGCAGACCGAAGACAGGAGGGAGGCCGTGGTTGAGGTCTGCGTGAGAAGAGTGCTCAGAGAAGCCTAACTAAAGTTTTCACAGGGAGAGTCTTTGGCACTTTTTTCTTATCTCACAGGACATAAAATCTCCAAAGAAAGCTGGGTGGGGAGCAGTTTGGTATAATCCAACCGGGAAATGGAAGGTGGATATGAGCTGGTAGTACGGCCTCATGAAGGTCCTTGTCTGTCTGCCTCCGTTTGTTGGAAGGATATAACGTCAACTTCCTCCCAATTATCTTCAGGGGCATATTATTTTCCTGTGGCTGTGGTAATAAATTGGGCGGGTTAAAATAATAGAAATGTATTCTGTCATACTCACATAGGCCAGAAGTCTGTCATATGTATTACTGGTTGAAGTTAAGCGATCAGCAGGGCCACACTCCTTCTGGAGGTTACAAGGGAGAATCTATTTTCTTCTTCTTTTACTTTGAGACAGGGTCTCACTATGTAGGCCAGGCTGGCCTTGAACTCATGGCAATCCTCCTGCCTCAGCCTCTAAGAGCTGGGATTATAGGCATGTGCCACCACACCTGGCCAAGGGAGAATCTCTTTCTTTCTTTCTTTTTTTTTTTTTTTTTTGTATCTTTTTGAGACAGGGTCTCACTTTGCAGTTCAAGCTGGCCTTGAGCTCACTTTGTAGCCCAGGCTGGTCTCGAACTCGTGATAATCCTCCTGCCTCAGCCTCTCGAGTGCTGGGACTACAGGCCTGCACCACCATGCCCAGCTCCTGCTCTGTCTTGAACCTTCCTCTGCCTCCTTTTTATAAGAATACACATGACTACATTCAGGACCCACCTAGATAATTCATGATAATCTGACCTCTAGGTTTTTTAACCCAATCATATTTGCAGAGATCCTTTTCCAAATAAGGCAATGTTTTCAGGTACCAGAATTAGGACTTCTTATCTTTGCGTGCCCGTTATTTAGCCAAATAGACTGCAAGAGCCTGCATTTATAAGGGCTTTGGAGGGACTTCAAGGTCTTCAGTGAATTCAGAGGTATGACAGATTTCTTTGGCATAAAGTTATCCCTGTGGTTATTTCAAAATTTTATTATTCTAAAATGTTGTTGAAGATTGCTGGTGTGTGTAATCTTGAGAACATTCACTGTACATGTTAGATCCTTTTACCAAGAACTATCAAATTTAACAGAATTATGTTTTCTTCCCCTATTGTTCACAAGTCAGTAAATAGCAACACCATCTCTCTAACAGTTCACACCCAAAGCCTGGAATGTCCGTTCCTCTCTTATCCTCTAAATCCAGCTGCAGTCTGTAGTGTACAGTCCAGCGTGAGTCTCACTAGTCAGAACAGAGTCAGGCAGTAGGACTGCCTAGGGAACAAGGGCTTTACCAGGTCAGGCACTGATATTTTGATTAGGGTTCTAGGAGAAGCCTGGAAGGATCTGGGCCTGAGTGGGGGCAGCACTTGAGGACACTTGGCAGTGATTTTCACATACAGAAATATTTCAGTATTTTGAGTTAGGAGGGCTCTCTAGGGATACATCAAGTTCAGTTACCTCCGTCGCCACTTCTGTTCTGCAGCCAGATATCATCTCTGGCACAGATCGTTGCAATAGTATCCTAGTGTTTCTTCGCTCCCCAGCACGTATTTCTACAACCCATTCTCCAAACAATAGCCTGGGCAATCTTTTAAGAATTTGTGCAATTTTATCATGCAAGGGTTCTGCTTAAAATGAATCCTGTTGCCCAGAGTACATTTCCTAAGCTTCTTACCGAATCTACAAGATACCGCATGGTGTGGCTTCTGCCTTTCTGGTCTGGTCGCATCTTCTCCACTTTTCCGCATCTCCTGTAGCATTTATTCTCTGTTTTTTTTTTTTTTTTTTTTTTTTTGGCGGTACTGGGGATCGAACTCAGGACCCTGTGCTTGCTAGGCAGGCGCTTACTCCACTGAGCCATATCCGCAGCCCCTGTAGCGTTCATTCTCTATCTTTGCTCTTCTCTCCTAATGCTGGCATTTGCATTTCTCCCCTGAATGCTATGTCCATCTCAATTCTGCTTGGCGGTCTTCTCTTTTAGGGCCCAAATCAAAAGTCAAGTATCACCCTCCTCCATCTGTCATGAGATTGGATTTATTTGTTTTTATTTATTTATTTATTATCTTTTTGAGACAGGGTTTCCCTGTGCAGTTCAGGCTGACCTTGAGCTCACTTTGTAGCCCAGGCTGGTCTCGAACTCACAATGATCCTCCTGCCTCAGCCTCCCGAGTGCTGGGATTACAGGTGTGCGCCACCACGCCCGGCAAGATTTGATTTATGCAACACCTTTTCTTAATGCACTCAGAGTTTTGTTGACTTTTATTACTGCACACTTGGCACTCTGCTTGGTACCAAGGAGGCACAAATGGATAAAGCAGAGTTACTCTTTTCAGGAGCCTCAGTTGAGTAAAAGTGTCAGGAAACATTTAAAGATCTCAGGATATTTATGGCACAATTCAAAAATGAGTCATGTGGGGAAAGAAGGGGAAATCATGTATGTATGTATATACAGGATAGCTAACAGTGGTACTACCGTCTTCTGTTGCTTTACTAAAAGGAACAATTAATGATTACTGGTTTGATCATTATTGCACACCTCTATTTGTGTTCCTGAGAAACCACTCTGAAGATATCAATACGTAATCCAACAACCACTGTTAATTTCCTACCACTTTGTATGTAGCTCTATATTGCTTATATTCTTATGCTATTTTGTAAATGGATGGCTGTTAATGTTTTCCTTCTTTTATTTTTAAAATAAATTTTTAAAAATTCAAAAATGATTCATCATGGAGCCCTGTGAAAGCACAGAAGAGGACAGAACCCTTAATAGCTCTGCCTGGGGTAATAAAGATTTTAGAGAGTAACTGACTTCACCTGGCTAATTATAGTGAAGAACCCTTGTTTCAGAATGAATAAACTGAAATGAATTCTACTGTCCTAGTTAAGACCTAAGATTTATCAGTGTCTGGTAAATATTTGAACATGAGATGTTCCTGATTTTCACACATAATTTTAATGGACATTATTAGTACATCCAGAGTAGATTTCTCTTTTATCCCCAGGGTTAGGGGATACGTTCTTTTTAGCTGTTGTCAACAAAGACTGATTTCTCTTGTGTGCTCCCGGCATAGTGATCTTTAAATGGTGCCACTCTAGATTTTCCAGGGGAAGTGAGCAGGTGTCTTGATCTCATGGCTGAACTGTTTTTTAATCCCTGAGAGGGGTAAAAAGATCACTTCTCCCTTAGTAGGTAGGCACATTCCCTTGCATTTCCCAAGAAGGTGTCTTTTTCATCAACCTTTGTAGAGATCAAAGAAAAAAAAAAGTCCACATTCATAATTTTCACTCTCCAGTTATTTATTTGTCTCTTTGAGATAGGGTCTTGCTATGCAGTTCAGGCTGGCCTTGAGCTCACTTTGCAGCCCAGGCTGTTTCTTGAACTTGTACCGCTCCTCCTGCCTCAGCCTCCTGAGCGCTGGGATTACAGGTGTGCACCACCACACCCGGCACTCTCCAGTTAATATAACCATCACCACCATGCAGTTGATCTTCCTCTTATACTTTCTTACCTGGTAGTCAAGAATTTGTAATTACAGACTATGTACTGAGTGTATTTGTCCCTATTTTAAAAGTTCTGTGAGAGTTTGTGGTCCACTCCCATAGGGGAGTGCTCTCCACTCCATAGGGAGCAATTGGCATGTAGTTGGTGCTCAAGATATATTTATTGAGTGAATGAATGGAAGAGCCTGATGATTTGAATAAAATTGAATAAAAAATAATTCAAGGATTCCCATTAAGGATAATTGGCATTGTAAGAACACCCCCATCCCTTGGAACAAATCAACCTGCGTATAATTCACAGAAACATTTCAGTTGGCTGTGAATTGCAGGTCATCAACCATTCTGATATTTTCTCCCACAGCAATAATTTAAATTAGACTCCCAGAGCAGGAGGTGCTCAAAAGTATAGGTAATGGGGATACTTTTTTATTTGCTCATATACAACTATTCTTTGCTATTTATAGAAGAGAAGTGCTATTAATTTCTGTCTTCAATAGAACATATTAAATGTTGTTGCATATGTTTAAGAATAATAATTTTTGGGGGTGTCTTGGTTACTTTTCTCTCATTGCTGTGACAAAATACCCAACACCCAAAATGAAGGAAGGAAAGGTTTATTTAGCTTACAGTTTGTGGAGGTTTCAGTCCATACTTGGCTGGCTCAGAAGCAGAGCGGCACATGGCAGAGGGCAAATTGTTCATGGCAGCAGAGCACAGCAAAAACCACAAGAGCAAAAGGGAGGAATTGCAGGCAAGCAGCCTCTTTCTCTCCCTCACCTTGTAAACAGCCTACCCCCACCCAGGGGGCATGTAGCTCTCACACAGTCTACATGCCCTCCTCTTCCACAGGCTCAGGATGTGTACAAAGTTAGCACCCTGGCTTCCTGCTGAGTCACTCAGCCAAACCTCTAGACTCCCCAAGTTGACACAATATATCAACCATAACAGGGAGGTCATGCTGGGGATTGAGCTTTGCATGTGCTAAGCATGCAGGCTACCACTGTGCTACCCTTCCAACTCTTGTTGAAGATAAATTTTAAGCAAATGGGTAAAGTTGTTATGATTTAGGAATAGGCCATTTAAAAAGTAATTTAAGTTTGGTGGATAGATGAGTGAGCAAATAGTTCACATCAAGTCACTGACTCTTTTCTACTCCCTCTGGTCACAAGCTGCACCTGCTTCTTGATGGGCAAGGCTTTGGAATGTTTCTGCTTCTGAGACGGAGGAATGGTCCCAGATGGCTTGGGTGGGGCTTAGACAAGTCATCCTGGTGGCTTCTCATCTCAGTGTTAAGCACGGTCTCCATGTAGTTGATTTTAGGCTCTTTTGGTAGAAATGATAGCTGCTGGGGCTTTCAACCAAAGATCACTCAGAATACAGTGGAACAAAGTTAAGTTTATGGGGAGGTAGCAGATGGGCCTCAAGATTCCTGCCCTCTGGTGGATGTGTTCGGTATAATCTCCTCCCCTTGGGTGGAAACTTGACTCTCAGGGGGATCTGTGAATGTGTTGGAATATCACTCCTATGAGGTTGTGAATCAGTCAAAAAGCAGATTAGTTTGTGTGTCTTGACTTAATCAGGTGATCCCTTAAAAGAAGGTGAAACAACAGAGAGATTGTCCTGCTTGCTGAAGAATAAAGCAAACAAATTATTGCCTTTGGAGAGAGCTCAGATGACTAAGACAGGGAAGCAGCCTCTACCCCTAGCCAGCAGCCAGTAAGAAAATAGGATCACGGTGTGTCAAACACAGAGAACTGAATCCTGTGAATGACCTGAATCAGACTGGAAAGAACCCAAAGCTCGGAGGAGAACAGAACCTTAGCTGACACTCTGATTTCAGCCTTGTGAAAATCTGGGAGGAGGATCCAGCTGCCCGTGCCCAGGAAAATGACTCATGGAAATGTGAAATAATAAATCTGTATATTGAAGCATCTAAAGCTGTGGTAACTTACGTAGTAACAAACACAGCAATAGAATTGGTTCTTTGCAATGAGAGAGATGAAATGGAGAAACTTGAAGAGTTTTAGTGAAGGGCTTGTTATAGCATTGGAGCTTGTGTAAGGGGATTCTAGAGAGAGTTCAAGGGAACCTGGTTTTACTTTGGTTTGAGTGCTGTCTGAAAGCAAGGACCACTCTGTACCTGAATAGATCTCATAGACATTTTATCCAGGAGGTGAGGGAAACAGACAGTACTCAAGCCAGTGCGGCTGTTAGCTGATGGGGGGACATTTGGCATTTTTAATGGTTGGGACAGTGCTACTGTCTTTGTGATTCCAGAGTGGTCTCATTCTGCACCTTGTTCCATGACAGCCAGACAGGCCTTGTGTACGTACGCTCAGCAAGAGAACGCTTGTGGGTTTTCTGTGAGAGCTGAGGCAGCTTTAAGTTCACAGCCATCAAGGCTGCTCTGGTGTAGCACTGGTGTCAGTGAAATACTGCTACACCCTCCCTAACAGGTTTAAAGTAAATCTACAAAAAAATTGTGGTGCATGTATATTTACTAATTGAATGCTTATTAGTAAGTCCATGACAGAAAAGTTCACATGACCTGGTGTGTAAGCTTGAGGAGGTCTGATCTGAGGTGCTCCACTTAGACTTTGTATGTGACGATTATTAAAAGGTAAAGGCCAAGGCTCCTGTTACCCATAGAGTAAGCACTAAGCAACCAATGCTGTTGAGAATTTGCAGTTGAACATGAAACCCCTTAGAGACTTCGCTTTGAGCAAGATATTCTTTGTAGGTTTTGCTTTTCATTTTTGAGTATGTAGTAAGTTTACTTTCTTTTTTTAATGTCTTTTTGAGACAGGGTCTCGCTATGCAGTTCAAGCTGGCCTTGAGCTCACTTTGTAGCTCAGGCTGGTCTCAAACTCACAACGATCCTCCTGCCTCAGCCTCCTGAGTGCTGGGATTACAGGAGTGTGCCACCATACCCAACTGAGCAAGGTATTCTTAATGAAATAGCTGGTGTAATAATCCTAATACTGTCTTCTTCATATTGTACTAGTGCAAAGATAGGAAATGTCTGTAAAATGTTTTTAGCCAATACGTATATATTATTTAGCCATAATTTCACTGTGAAGAGCCTGTTTAATAAACAGCCATTTAGTAAGGCTTTTTTAGTAAGCCATTTAGTAAGGTCCAGTAAGATCACTTAGAAAGCATTTTGCTTTGATTGAGATGGGGTAGCAGAAGATGGTGCAGTATCCCTCTCCTGAAGAATGAGCGTTGAGGTGAAAGTGGCATACTTAAATATAACAGGTTACACCTGATCTAATGGATCGCGTCTTGCCTATTGGAGCTACCTGGAGGAATTTTATTTATTTATTTATTTATCTATTTATTTTTGAGGCAGGGTCTCACTATGTGGTTCAGGCTGTCCTTGAGCTCACTTTGTAGCCCAGGCTGGTGTTGAACTCACAACGATCCACCTGTCTCAGCCTCCCCAGTGCTAGGATTACAGGAATGTGCCACCATGCCTGGCTACTTATTTATTTATTTAACCCCCCCCAAATTTCCAAAACAATAGGAGGGTAACAATAGTTAATATATTATTTATTGTTATTTTTAAATTAGTTACTCAGAGTACAAGACATCAGCATTTAATTGTCCAAACTGTATTAGCACAAGCCTATCTTTTCAATAAAATAAGAGAAATCAGTAGTATAACTATCTTAACTATATTATATATATATATATATATATATATATTTTTTACTTTTGTTTTTCCCTTCCTTCTTTTCTCCATTTTCCCAAACCAGTTTATCTTTCCTTTTGAAGTTTTTTCTCACTTTACAATATCTATTGTACATTTTGGATCTTATTTACTCTTTCAGCTTCTCCCACTAGGGAGACAATGCAGTGTCTACACATCTGGTTTATTTCACTTATGAGTGTGGTCTCAAGTTGCATCCATTTACCTATAAAAGTCTCCAGTTAATCCTTCTTTATGGCTGAGTAATACACCATTATATAAAAAGACCATATCTTTTTTTATCCATTTCTTGGTTGATGGGCATTTGTGTTGTTTCCAAGATCTAGTTATTACAAATTGTGCTTCTATAAACATGGGTGCATATATATCACTGTGGTGTGATGTTTTTAATTCTGGGAAAATACCCAGAAGGGGAATAGCTGGGTCAAATGGGACTGCCAATCCTAGTTTTTGAGGAATCTCCACATTGATTTCCAAAGTGGAAATCAATGCTCCTACCAACAGTGGAGGAGTGTTCCTTCCTCCCCTCTGCCTCTCCAGCATTAGTTATTGGTTAATTTCTTGATAATAGCCATTCTTTCCAGGGTGAGATGGAATCTCAGTATTGTTTTAATTTGCATCTCTTGAATGACCAGCGATGTTGAACATTTTTTCAGATATTTATTTGTTGTTTGTATTTATTCATCTGAGAAGTGTCTCTTCATCTCCAGTGCCCATTTTTAGTTTGGGTCTTTAAACTGGGAAGGTCTGATTTTTGAGTTCTTTATACATTCTTAATAGTAACCCTTTGTCTGAGGAACATCTGGCAAACATTTTTTCCCACACTGTGCACTGTCTCTTCACTCTGTTGATGGTTTCTCTTGCTGTGCAAAAGCTTTTTAACAAGATGAGATCCCAGTTGTTGATGCTTTATGATAGTTCCTGTGCGATTAGGGTTTTATTCATAAAATATTTGCCTACGCCAATGTCTTCAAGAATTTTACTTATTCTATCTTCCAGCGATTATAGTTTCTGTCTTAATATTTAGATCTTTGATCCATTTCATATTTACTTTAGTGCATGATGAAAGATGTGGGTCCAATTTTAATCTTTGGCATGTGCAGAGCCAGTTTTTCCAGCACCATTTATTAAAGAGGTTGTCTTTCTTCCAGTGAATATGTTTGGCACCTTTGTCAAAGATAAGGTGGCTGGCTATGTCTGGAGTTGTTTCTGCATGTTTTAGTCCATTCCGTTGGTCTTTAGGTCTGGTTTTTTTTTTTTTCTTTTTTTTGACTCTTAAATATTCCTAGGTGCTTCTAATATGCAATGAGAATGGAGGAGAATTGATAGATGGTAGTGCTGCAGGCAGTTAGGGTGTGGGAGCCTGGGTTCTAGAAGGAGAACAGTGCCCATGGCCCTTTCACTTGAGTGGTGTGAGGGCTTCTCTCACTGCTGTAGATGACAGGCTGGCTCTGCTCACTGGAGGTTCTCAGATCCCGGCTACCTGGGTTTTGTGGCAATCTCCTGATGCCAACTCCTTCTCTCCACAGACCTTTCAAGCCCAGTTCTCATCCTTTCATTCCAGACTTCCTAGAAGATCATGAGCCAAGTGTGGTGATACATCCCTGTAATCCCAGGACTTAGGAGGCTGAGGCAAGAGGATTGCTGTGTTCCAGGCCAGCCTGGACTATATAAGTGAGTTTAAGGCCAAGTTGCACTATGTGCGAGAACCTGTCTCAAAAACCCCCAAAGTAATATATACATGCAGTCGTGAGGCCACATCTGACCCTCCTCACTCCTACTCCAACCTGCTAAGTCCTTAGCAATCCTCCTTATGGGAAGGTGTGCTGGTTAATTTTGTGGGTCACTTTCATGGCGCTGATGGATGGCTAGATAGATAGTAAAAGGTTGTTTCTGAGTGTGCCTGTGAGGGTGCTACGGGGAGAGATTAGTATTTGAATCACTAGGCTGAGTGGAGGTCACCCTCACCAGTGTGAGTAGGCATCATCCAATTCACTGAGAGGCCGGAGAGAAGAGACCGCCAGACACAGCTTGACTTCTCACTACCTTTCCATGCTGAGATTTCTGTCTTCTGTCTTTGGACCCCGGCATCCTGGTCCTCAGGCGTTTGAACTTCAAGCCACGTGTAACAACAAAAAGAACAAATAAGAGGTCCTAATTTATAACAAAACAAAGTGACACAAAAGCCAGCTGAACTGTTTTACTAAGTCGAGTAAAATATGGGCCCTCTGGTACTGGGTTTCTCCAACTTGAAGGTTTACTTTGATGCAAAAGCACTGTAAGGTTCTGAGCATGACTTAGAAGCTCTCCAGCATTGCTAGCATTTTGGTGCCTGACTGTGCAGAGCACTGTAGCACATTAGTTAGGAACTAGGCTGTGAGTTCTGCTAACTGTCCCCCCATCCCTCTAGTCTTCTGGTAAACCCCCAAAGGCCCCCATTTCCAAATCTCTGTAATCCTCTGTTAAATGTAGTGGTGATAGATCAAAGGGAGTTTTTGTCCTGAAATGTTTCAAATGTTGTTTTCTGAATAGTTTTCATTTCACCAATAAAACATTATCTTTAACATCCCTTATGCTAATGAATAAACTTAATCCGAAGCTTTGGACTGCGGTATTTAAAGCAAGCACTTGTCCTGGTGCTTGTTTTGAGCTTTGGAGTTGGAGTGAGGGCTCCTGATTAGGGTCTTTCAAATGCTAACCAGTTACCACTGGAATGTGGCTTCCTAATTAGCATGCTTCACATATTAATTAACTCTTTGTATGATATAGATTACTTTTAATTTATACCTCCTATCTCACTGTCCCTGTTGATGTGTGTTCATATAAATTATAGATGAGGCACAGCACCTGGGAATGGAAACCTCATATACAGTGTATGTGGAAATTAACACATGTCTGGTGGAGGATCCAGAGGTATGCGTAAGAAGGTCCTAGAAAGAGCTTTATTTTGATTTAGAGTACTGATGGCAAACATTTTAGAGACAAGTGCTCAAGGAGCAACCCAAACCCACTTATCACAAAGCGCCAACACTGCCATTAAACCTGAATACTGAGGTTTCAGTTTAAAAAAAACAAAACATTCAGACATTAACATCTTTTGCCTTAAAAGAAAAACAAATAACATGGTTTGGCACCACTGATCTAGAGATACATTTACTGTCCCAGTTTGCTAAAGCTGAGGAGTTTCTCAAGATACGAGGTTTCCAGAACAAAAACCAGACTAGTCCAGGGTAAAAGGAGGTAACTGATTACTGCAGTGGTGACTCAGCCTCTAGAAGTGTATCCTAAAGGAAGGCTAGGAGGAATTCCTTACGGCAGGGTTATGAATGAAACCGCAATGTGTGAGCAATTCACAGAGTTAGCAACAGTGAATGTGCAGGATAAATTTTGGTGTATCAGTTAGACTGTTAGAGTTCTAGGAACTGCGCGCTCTCTCTGTTAGCCTGCTGGGAGTACTGTACAAAGTACTGCAGACTGAGAGGTTTAAACAAAAGAAATTAATTTTCTCATCACTCTAGCGGCTAGAAGTTCCGGATCAGGGCGTAGCACGGTCGGTCCTTGGTGCGGGCTCTCTTCCTGTGCTGTAGGCGGCTGCCTTCTTGCTGTGTCCTCAGACGGAAGAGCAAGGAGGGGGTACAAGAACAAGTCTAGTACCTCTTAGAGACTCTGACACTGTGGAGTTAGGGCTTCACTCTCATGACCTTTTAAAATCTTCCTTCCTCCAAACACTCTCAATCAGGAGTCAGAACATAGGAGGGTTTTTTTGTTTTTTTTTTTTTTTTTTTTTGAGGAATCATTTTAGTTCACAGCTTTCTCCAGCAGCACTTTAGAAAACTGAAGAGGTTCATAATGATGTTAAGTGAAGCCACAAAATGGTGTGTATCGCATAGAGAGCCCTTCCCAGTCCTCCTCACGGCCCAGGAGATTTATATTTGTAGTCTCATGAAAAGTTCTTGGAATTCTAGTGAGTTAATTCCAATCTACCACTTCCAATACAACCCATGGCAAGAATAAGGTCATTAAGGCTTATTTGTAGTTATGGGGAACCAAGGGGTCCAAAGTCCAGCCATGATGACAGCCATCCAGAACAAAGGTCTTGACCCAAGGCCTAACTGGGTTTTATTCGCTCATGAAGAAGGGAGTGGCTTGAGGATGAGTGACTGAGAATTGCCGGAAGTAGGTGAGTGCCGTGAGCTGGGCTAGGTAGGAGGCCGGTAATCACCTCTGCAAATGCAGGAAAGGATACGAAGAGAGTCTTACTGGAGGTGAGACAAAATACCCAGCGCCTACAGTTTAAAAGAGGGGAGGTTTAGTTAGGCTCACAATTTGGGAAGGTTCGGTCTGGGGTCTGCTGGCTCCGAGGCAGGCAGGGCATGGTGGAAAAGCTGGAGGAGAGTGCTCATCATGGGAGGGAGATGGACCTTCTAGGTCATACCTGCAGTGACCTGCCCCATCTACCAGCCCCTGCTTTCCAAAGCTACGTCAGTTAGCTCACCCAATAACCCAAGCACCTCCAAAGCTCTACTTCTCAACCCCTAAGGCTCCTGGGAGACTTCCTAGATATCAGCCACAATAACTGCACATTATGGAAATTAGGGTGATTTTCAGTGTCTTCATACTTTCCGTTGTTTTCTAAATTTTTTATTTCAAATTTAAAAAATGTTAATCTACAATACTTTCTCAATAAGAAAATTGCATTTAAAAAAATGTAACATTAGACCAGAACAAGGTGTTCTCTCTATTAGAGGGAAGAATGGTGTCTAAATTGTTGGCAAGCAGGAAAGAAGGAAGAGAGAAGGAATTTACATTCATATAAAGCTCTGTTGAGGATTCTCTTTGTAATGTGGCCACAGCTTTTGTCCCCATTGGAATGAACAGTAGTTAAGTCCTGAGTAGCTGGAGCTGATGGCCATGGTTCGAATCCTGCCCCTTCTGGTTGATGTCTGTCTGTCTGTGGGCAAGTCTCTCTGTCTCAGTTGTCTGGAAGAGAAGAATAAAGTTATATCCGTCCCTCCACGTAAGGGCAGAGTTGCAATAAGAAAGGGCTTGGTACAGTACCCTCTGCAGGAAAAGGTGCGCCATGAGTCAATTTTCAGTTTCAGTTTTATAAAGGCATCCTTGTTATCCTTCTGCTAAGAGTGCCTGGTTTTTTGCACCATAATTTTAGCCAACATTCCTCCTGTTTCTCTCGTCAGGGCTTCTTAATTCATGCTAGGGTTGCTAGATGTAGCAAATAAAAATATAAGTCACCTGGGTAAAATCAAAATTCGTATAAACCATAAACACTTTTAGTAGAAGTATGTACAAAATATTATTGGTGACAGCTGTAGGTGCTAAAAATTACGTTTCTCCCTTAAATTCAAATTTAACTGACTGTCTTGTATTTTATCTCGCAATTCTAATTAGTAGAGATATAAGATCAGTAATTTTAAAAAGAACCTAACAGTGAAGCTTTCTTAATCATGTAGGCTGAGTCTGCTGGTGTTGAACTCCTGGTGCTGGTGAGGAGTGTGTGAAGTAACCTGTGTAGCTTGTACCTTGGCACGGGGCATATGGCACGTGCAACATTAAGCCAGACAAGAAAGCCTGTCCTTTGGTAGCTATGTGACTTTGGTAATGTTACATAATCTCTTTAGGCTTCAGCGTTCTCGTCTACAAAATGGGGCTAATAGTATCTTCTTCAATGTGAGAATTAAATAAAATGAGATAACAACATTTAGCATTTAAATTAAATATTCAGCAAACAATTACCTATGCTTATCACCACTAATTCAAAACCAAGCAACAAATGGATAAAATAGATGTTAGGGACTTCACTTTCTCTCTTCCATGGAATGTGTAAGGCCCAGATTGAAGTGCCACAATGTATGCCCTCCAGAGGTTTGTGGTGGAGTGCGCTGGGTTGCAGAAGATGTTCTACCAGATTCTCTCCATTGACACCAGAGCACCAGACCTGTGAAAGAGAAGACCTTTAAAGGTTCTGCAGAGTCAATGGAGAGTCCTCAAGCCAAAGCCACCGGCTGAGGAGATGTCGATGAGGTGCTCAGCTGCTGGCTGGGAGCAGCCCATGAAAGGCGTAGGCTGGGCTGGGTGAGAATGAAGGTGGTTTCCAAACCCAGCAGCAGCGCTGTGGTGGTCCCCCATCCCGCTCAGCAGTGCAGAAGCGAGGAGGACATTCTCATGGTGGTCATAGTCCTAGATCCCTATGACTTTTCTTGCCTGGAGAAATGGTAAAAACAGGAAAATTGTCCCTATTCCACTTCCTGCATTCAGATCTGGCATGATTATATTTAACTGGCAGATCTGAATTTGCATGGCAAACCCTAGCTGCAAGTGAGCCAACTTCTATTTCCAGCCTCCCACAAAACGGAAAGTACACCGGAGGTGGGAGTGGACGCTGAGTGCATTAGATGCTTCTCAGCCCAACCAAGCCCTGCGAAGGTGGAGGTGATGTACACATAACTGTCTGATGAGCTGGGGCCAGCTGTTGATCAGAGGAAACGAACATCACTCCTAGGGTCCGAAGTGAGTTAGCCAGCCCCTTCTTGCTGGTAAGGTACTCTTTGAATTTGAGACTCAGCTTTGGTCTTCTTTTTCTCTGGCCTCCATCTCTTTTCTTCCCAGGGATGAATCTCCATCTTTTTCCCCATTCTAGCATCTGAAACTTGGTGATTGAGTGTCAGCTTTCTCAGGGCTGCCACTTGAAATTCTAAGCACCGTTGCCGCTGCCAAATCCCTTATTTTGTGCCCAACTGACTAACAGGTTTCCTCTGCTCTTTGAAGCCTGCCCTTGCTTACCACACAGCCCTTTTCCTTATCACCTGTAGCTCACCTGCTCTGGACACCCCTGCCTCTAACATCCCTCTGTGAATCTGGCTCACCATGCCACCATGATGCTTTTCACAGCTGGCTGTGGTTAAGGATTATGAGAAAGTAAACATCTTCATGGACCAAACTCAGACAATGGGAATTTAAAACCACGAAGCCTGAGCCCAGCTGAAACTCATCTTCTACTGTGTACTAGGAGCAAGCATAACATCTGCTCCAGGTCCACACTGTCAGCCAATCGCCTTGCACATTAAACTGCTACTGATCCCTCACAAACCAGCAGCCACACCATTTGTTAAGATCACAAGGCATTTCTTCTGTGCCAAAGATGGAACTGTAATTGTACCCCCTCCAAAATAAATACTTTGTACGGTTCTGAAAAATTTTAGCAATTAGCCTGTACCATCACCTCTAATTAGCCCCTGGCAAACACAGTTGAGATGATAAAGCTTACAGAGAGGCAAGCATGAGTAAGCACCAGATTCCAAGTCTATTGGGGAAGTGACCCTGATGAATCATTTAATAGTCACCGTAATGTAATTGTGCAGGTTTGTTGTACACACACCACAGAGAACATATTAAGTGGGTCTGAGCCATAAGAGAGTCTTAATGATTAATTTGCCATATGCTCCTGGAAAATTTCATTTTTTTGACAAACAGCACACATCTACTCTTTTTCTTATTAACAAAACCATCAAGAAAATCTGCTTTTCTTTCCATCTCACTAATGACTCCCTCTAATTCACATGGATTTCCAGGGATTGGTCTTTTTTAAAAAATTGCATCTAAATTCCCAAGGAAGTTAGAACACAGCTATTTACTCTCTTATAATGTGTTTGATTTCCATTGTTGGAAATTGCTTTTTAATCATTTTTATTGGCTATTCCACAGTGACATCACAGGGAAGATAATTGTTATTCCTTTTTATTTACAGAGAAAACATCACCGTGGGGTTAACTGGCACTCCTGAGACCCCGGTGAGACCTGGATATGAATCCGGCCTTCCAGTTCCCAATGTGGCTCATGGGAAGAGCTGGGAACTGGAAGCCACCACTGATCTGCATGGCCAAACCAACCACGAGTAGCAATCCCTGCTTCTGAGCAAGATCTTTGCCTCTCTGAAACTCAGTTTCCAGAGCTGTAAAATGGACTCGTCATGGGACACCATAAGGACCTGTGAGTTAACGTTGATTGTCAGCTGGATTGGATTAAGAAGTGGTGGGAGCAGCGGGGGTGCCCTATGGTGTATGGAGCAGGCTGTCTGTATCATTGAAAGCTGTAGAAGGTTCACCATCACTGGCTAGGGAGAAGTGACTGTCTTGTGAGGGTACTAACCTCATGCATGGGTTAATCCACTAATAACTGAGTGGGCTGCTTCAAGGTGAGGCCTCTTGGACAAAGTAGGTCCCTAGGTTGAATCATGGCTCTCCAAAATTTATATCTAAGAACCTGCGAGTTCTCATAACCTGTGAGTGTCGGCTTATTTGGATATGGTTTTGAGTGTGTGTGTGTGGGGGGGGGGCAAGTAATGCGGTGTTGGGGATTGTGTGTGATAGGTAGGAGGCAAGAACTCTCCCACTGGGCTATACCTCCAGCCCTTATCTGGCCTTACTTGGGAAAAGGCTCTTTGAGGACATGATTGGCTGAAGGATGTTGATATGAATTCACTTTGACATCCACAGCCATACTGCCCTGAATGAGCCTGATCTCATCTGAATTCACCGTGGATTACCTGAGTAGGCCCTAGCTCCAAAGACAGATGTCTTTTCAAGATGTAGGCAGAGGGAGATGGGACAGACGAGAGAGTACCCAGGAAGAAATACAAGAAGGCCATCTTAAGATGCGTCAGGACTTGGAGCTATGTGGCTTCAAGTCAGGATTCTGGGAAATGCCCAGTGATGCTGCTGCCAGAAGCCTCCAGAAGCCTTAAGAGGCCAGGACAGCACCTCCCCTGAAGTCTCTAGAGAGAGTGCCACTCTGCTAACCACCTGACTTTGGAGTTCTGCTCTCCAAAACTATGAGAGAACAAAGCCATCTTTTTTTTCCCCTTGTACTGAGAATTAAACCCAGTGAGTACTGAGCTGTTACATCCCCATCTTGCCTATTTTTTTAATCTGGTGTTGTGGTCTATATTGCCCAGCTCGCTCTTCAACTTGTGGTCCTCCTGCCTCAGCCTCCTGAGCAGCGGGAACTATAGGCATGCACCACCACCTCTGACCCCATGGTAATTCCTTAATTTTGTGGGGACCAGGAATCGAATTTGGGACCTCACGCTTGCCAGGCAGGAGGTATGCCGCTGAGCTATATCCTGGGCATAATTTTTTACACTCTAGGAAATTTACACAGGAGTAAGGATATGGGTTAAACTGATGGAAAGACTGGATAAAGGTTTCCATTTCTGAGTGGTAACTGCTTCTCTCCTGCTATGCAGTATCTAAAATCAAGCACATTTTACCCTGTATGGGTGTCTTCCCTTTTTTAATTTTTCTGACCTAGACTGTCCATAGCTCTATAAGATAAATTTCTCCTTTTCACATAACTGTCTTGAAAATTCATACTACCATCATTATACAAAGCAAAACGACAACAACTAAACCTAGCTCTCTTCTCGTAATTTGATACAGGAAATAAACGTTTCTCCTGTTCACATCCTCTCCTGTGTGCACACCGCAGTCATGTTGTGCTGAGAGCACTTTTCCATGCCTAGACTAATTTATAGCCAAACCACTTTTCTTTAATTTCCTTTGGTAGCGACAGAGAGGACTCTCAGCTTACCACTCCACAGTTTATTATTGTTGTTGTTGTTGTTGTTGTTGTTGTATTATTTTCATTTGGGGGGTGGGAATTGAATCCAAGGCTTCACACATGCTCGGCAAGCACTCTGCCACTGAGCTACACCCTCAGCTCCTACTTCCTGGGTTTTAAGCCCTTGTGATCTGTCATTTCCTCTCTGGGTGCTGCCTGCTCCGTGTACTCTTTTTCTTGTATCAGGAATCGAACTCAGGACCTTGCACTTGCCAGGCAGGTGCATGTGCCACTGAGCTGTATCCTTGGCCCTGCTCCGTGCACTCTCAATCTCTATCATTCCACGCAGTGCTGAGTGCATGGGAGTTGCTCAACAAGTGTTTTTATCCAGGCAACCGATTGTTCCAATTTTTGTAGGACAGAGGGATTTCTTGAGATTTTAAGCTCTCAGGTTAAACCTGGAACAGCTGCAAATCCAGAGGTTTGCTTACCTCAGATAACTGAGCATATGAAGAAACACAAGGGATACGAGGCTTGGGCAAGTTTCCCAACACAAAGTCATTTGGTCTTCCTTCCCATTTAGCTTCTTTCCTGGGTGTCTGTCAGGGTTCCTGCTTCCTAGGGAACCTCCCCTTGGCAGTACCTTTGTCAGACACAAGCCCCCACCAGACCTGTGCCCAGGGCCTCTCCGATACCTGCTCCCCTGTGTCGTGCCAGTTCTCCTGTCCTTGTCTATGTTTTCAACCTCTGAATTATTTGCTAGTTGGTTTTTCTCCTCCTGCTTCTTAAACACTGAAGTTCTTCAGTTCTTCAGGTGTCCTTGATCTGCTTCTAGACAGTTCAGGATGATCTGAAGAACTGAAATGAACAAATCCCAATAGGGCACCTGGAAGTCATCACTACCTTATTTTTTTTATAGTACTTTTTGATCTATCTACAAACTCTTCCATTCCTTCCTCTCATAAGTTTTAAATCAGTCCCTCGCTTCTCCTTCCCATGGTCTCTGCCATGTGCTGGGATTTTATCATTCCTAATCCTTTACTTAGATTTCCCATTTCCATCAGCCTTTCCAGTTTAGCCTTCTCATTGCTTCTGAGTGATTGTTCCAACGTGCAAATATGACTACATTCCTCCTTTGCTTAAAATATGCCAGAGGTTCCCTGTGGTCCCCAGGCTGCATTCCAATTTTCTTAGTCTGGTGTAGCAGACGTTTCCTGACTTGTACTTGTCTAGTAATTTGACTTTATCTGTCACCACTTGCTCATCTCGGACCCCACATTCCTGTCTCAAAGAATCCATCCTGCTCCCTCTCGGACTGATCCCTTGGGCCTATAGTTCTACCTCTGTTCCTGTTGTTTTTCACCTCTTCTGCCTAGGTGCCTCTGCCAGGCATTGCTTCCACTACCCTATTAAACTGGCATGAAGTCTTCTCCTGTCCTGTGCCAGGAACATGTGCTTATGCTCTCAGAATATTCACCGCCTTGCTTGTCTGCTTTGGTGGAGCCCAAGTGCAGTACAGCATTGGTTCGTTTCTATCTGTTCTCTCTAGAGCACTGGGTGTGCTGTACTGGTGCCTGAACTGAATTCAATAGTGTTCCCAAAATTTCATATCAAACTCAACCTCAGAATGTAAATTTATTGGAAAATAGCTTTGCAGATCTAATTAAGTTAAGGTCATATTGGATTAAGATGAACCCTAAATCCAATATAACTGGTGTTCTTCTAAGAATAATGGAGGACACACAGAGACGCAAAGGGAACAGCCATGGAATGACAAAGGTACACAGTAAAGCAGCAGGTGAAGGAACACCAATGGTTGCTGGCATCTACCAGAAGTCAGGAGACAACTAAGGGAGGCTCCTTCCGTAGAGCCTTCCTTGGACACCTTGGTTTCAGAGTGCTGACTTCCAGAGTTGTTTTAACCCCCCCAGTACATGGTACTTTGTTATAACAGCCGTGGAAAACTGACACAGTGCCTAACATACTGTGTGAACTCTGAGAGTGAGCCAGCCCCCTCTCTCCCTACAGCCACTGGGGAAGGCTGGTGTTGACTCTGGTTGGAATGTTCTTGCAGCCTTCTGATTGGTCTCCCTGTGTTTGTTCAGTGGAACAGTGCCATGAGCTTATGACTCCAATGGATCCTGTGTTTGTCTGGCTGATTATCAGAGAATTTTTTTCTCATGACCTGTCGAAAAGGTTAGCTGAATCCTAGTGCTAAAAAATGTCACCTTTGCCCTGTGCAAAGCTTTCATGCAAGGCTCTGGTGGGGCACCTAAAAGGACAATGATTTGGGATGTCACTGAGCTCACAGAGCAAGCTGCATGCCTGTTTTTGCACCTGCTCAGCTAATAAATGAGACTCTGTGTGGCAGAATTCTATCTGACACCTGCTTTCATTACAGCATACAGAGACTTACAGCCTGAAGACCTCGTACATCTACTTAGTGAATGACAAAATTGACTCAGGTCAGCTCTAACCAAGAAGGTCACAGAAAGAACTCCAGTTTTGGAAACAGACAGATTTGGGCTAAAATCCAGCTCCACTGCTGACTGCCTGAGTCACCTATGATGTTGCTTCACAGGGTGGTAACAATGATCTGTGCCCGCCTCACCAGGCTGTTGCTATAATTAAGTGAAATCAAGCATGTGAAAGGTTTTGGGTGTTGTCAATGTTCACGGTTATTCAGCAACTTGCACACAGCTAAGGGGTGAAGCACTATCTGGATTCTCGTCTCCAGGGACAAGACCTTGTCCCCTGAAACAGAGGCCACAGCCTCTAATGAGGGACTCGAATGTTAATTAGGAGTCCAAGGTGTAAGACTATGCACTTTCCCATGTATTTTCTATGTTTATCTTTGTGCGAGGCTTTTACTTTAAAAATATGTTTCCCTGTTAAGAAAAGGATTTGTTTGAGAAATGAGACTCGAAGACAGGCTATGGCTCCCTATAGACTGGAGAACAGTGTTTCCTGGGAGGTTTGAAAAATCTCTGCTCTTAATACCTCCCAGACCAAAGAGACCAGAAGGTCTGACGCTGGGATGTGAGCTTCAGATCTTTTAAAGCCTCCTTTGGTGATTCCCCAGTGCAGCCACACCTGAAGATCTATTCCCTTGGGTTTGCAAATGGCTCTCCCTCTGTATTTCCATCCACTTGTAAAGACAGCCAAGTTAATCCCATTTTCCCCATTCAGAAGATGGGAATACCATAACTTAGAGAAAATCTAGAAAGGACTTGTTCAAGAACTAGATTTCTTGGTTCTGCCCCAATGCTCTATCCCTGTGAAAGTATCCCTGAGGAACTAGAAGCCACTGACCTTCATGTTTCCTTTCTGTAGCTATCTTTGCCGAGTGGAAGCTGACTCAGGTCCATGGCACGTTGACCCATAACAAGCCAGAATAAGTTGCTGATGACCTGGGCCCAGCACCCATTGCCTTGTCTCCTCTGCCCTTCCCTGCAGTTCCTGGGTTCCCACCTCCCAGAGCAGAGGCCAGGGGTTTTCCACCAGGCCTGTCAGATCCATTTGGTTCCTGCCTCTGTTTTTCCATCTGCCTAGTCACAGGGCGTATGCTGTGAGCCTGACTCTGCCAAGTGCTTCAGAGGCTCTGCAATGGAGACAGCCGTGGGGGCCCAGGGTGTTTACGCCATGGGAAATCTTGCCTGTCCACAGACCAGCACCTGGGTTCTCATGCCCCACAGCACTCCCAGGGCCACCCAGCAATTAAGACACAGTTCTGGAGAGCAGAAGGCTCTGACAGCCCACAAATCAGTGTCCAGCTCCCCGCCTCCAGCAGCCCACCCCTGCCCAGTCCCTCGCAGAACAATACCATCAAGTCATCATGAGCAGTGGAACCAGAACACCCCAATGTCACGAGAGAACACAGAGGCTTCCCTCTATGGTTGCTGGTGTGATTTCAATAGAAAGCCCTTCTGGAGCAGGAAGAAGACATTTTTGTGCCGTGTCCCTAACAAAACCTGCCCTCTCCCTGGGTGGCAGTGTTGGGTAGGCCCAGAATCAAGCTGGGGTTATTTCCCCACCATCGCCATAGTCATAGCAACAGCTTTGATTAATGCAGTGGCCCATTAGAGGGATAATGTCAGCCCTAATCAGAAACGTTTCAAGTATCTCTCTTTGCATTTTGGTAAATGGCGTAATCACATTATGGTTCAGTGTGTCTGGGAGCTGATTGCTGTCGCGCAAGTCGGCCTGATTTTCCAGGTTAAGGGGTGTCAGGGGGCCTGAGATGCAGCTAATCACTGTGCATTGTTAGTTTGGAGGGAAAACAGAGGACACAGAGACCGCCAGGGCTATTCCTGCCTCCCCTTCCCTCTGGAGGACCGGAGTACTCTGAGCCGGTGGTCTGCTGGCCATGGATGCTCCTCTAGAGGAGGTGAGCTGAGAGGAGCGGACAGGCGGAAGTGCTGTGTGGATGAACAGGGAAACAGGCACAGGCTGGGAAGCACAGAGGGGTGGCTGGCTGGGGCTTGCGGCTTGGCCGCTCACGCCCCTTGTCCATCAAACTTGTGATGGACAGTCAGCCTCAGGTCATGCCTCTGGGCTGGAAAACTGGCAGCAGGTGCCTACTCTTGGCCTGGAGATAGGAAACAGCAGGGGTGACAAGCACTGCAAAGGCACTTAATGAGCGTGGACCTGAACTGTCACAATGGAGCTTGGTTAATGGCAGGTTCTGCTTCGCTGAAGAATCTGTTGGAGCTTCTCACTTGAGGGTAGATTCTCACAGCACCCTGGGGAGAAGAAGACCTTCCTTCCTTTCTGCTTGTACCAGCCCAGGAACCAAGGAAAGGAGAGGTGACAGCTCTCCTCCCTGTGCTCGCAGCCTGAAGTGATGTGAGGTTCCACCTCCCCAGGGCCCCTTCCCGCTCACTCCCTCTCTGCCTTCCAGCCTGGCTGCTTTGTCTCTCTAGGTCAACAGGTGACAGTGACAATAAATTGTCACCACCCATACTGAAAGATTAAGAGGAAGACCTGAGGAAATATTCATTGAGCCCCCAGAGGCTATTTTTAGATGCTCCTGGGAGGTTTAAAAACGGACTCATACAGTTAACTATTTATGACTTTTGAATGCAAGACAGAAATAGAAGAACAGCACTTAGCTTCTCATCCAAGGCTGGGGAAATAAAAATAACCTCTCCGAGGCCTGAAACCACGTTGGGACCATTAAATTTACTGTCTCTTGGACACCATTTAATATCTAGTGTAATGCTTTCGGTTTTGGCCGTGGCGGTAGTTTTTCTATCCCATGTTGAAATTATCTCCAGCTCAGCTGAGGAAATTGAGTCAGTGAGTGAGAACTACTTATCCCTGGGTCACACAGTTGGTCTGTGGCCAAGTCCCGGGGGAAGCCCATCTCTTGCCGGTTTAGCAAAAGTTCACATCAGAGGGTTGAGTCAAAGGTCCCCGGGCAGGTGGGAGGTATGGAAGGCTCCCCAGGGAGACCCAGCCTAACAGACAACACATCAGGACGACACAAAGCAGCCAAGCTCTGCCCGCCATCTTGCTTTGCTCCAGTCTAGTTTTCCTCCAGGAAATGTCAGTATTCTTCCCAAAGAGATGTTGGATTAGACATGTTAAAGGACCTGGCTCACTGTCTTCCCTAAAGTCTCGCATATCCGGGTCATACTGAGGAGGAGAGGTGACTTTCCCCGGGATGAGATATGGGGAGGGTCAGTAGGGTTAGCTTTCTAAAGCATTATGACACCGTTCCCAGTATTCAAGATCCTGGTCACAGCTTCTTACAAACATGACTGGTCACGGGCTTGGAAATTAAAGCAAATCTAGGGTGTGGGGCCTTGGCCTCACACAACAGCAGCTTTAAGATCAGCAAAGCCATGGGACACCAACCTCTGCCCGAATAGAAAACCACAGAGAAATGAACTGATACTATGGTCAAAGTTTCCATCTGGCCCCTGCTGGCGTCCTCACCATAGAAACCGCCTATGCCGGCTGCCCCGCTCCTGCTGGCTCAGCCTAGGGCCAGTCCCTGGGCCAACCCTGACGGAGGCAAGGTGAGCATTAATAATCCCCTCTCCCGGCCTGATCTGTGTGACTTCTTAGGGCTGTGAGTCAGCCCCAGCTCTGTAACTGTCTCCCTCTGATCTCTCACTTTTGGAGACCGCCACACCCAACAGCTGGCACAGGTGGGGTGAACTCTTCATATGTGGGAGACGAAATGGCCCCCAGAGATCTTCTGTTTGACGCCCCTCCCCCAACTTTTGGTACTGGAGAATGAACCCAGGATCTCTGGACTGAGCAACATCCCCAGTGGTCCACCCTACCCCCACTTTGAAATTATGTTTTGAGGTGGGGTTTTGTTAGGTTGTCCAAGCCATGCTCACACCTGTGATCATCCTGCCTCAGCCTCCACCTCACTCTTTAGTTTGGGTAATACCGTCATGCTCCACTTCCTGATTAACCACTCTAGCACCAAGCACTCTTAGAATTTGGCGCCTTTAGGCCCCTTCTCCAGGACTAACTCGGACAGTTGATTCTGTTGCTTTGGACATCTCCCTCTCCCAGCCTGTGCTCACCTCTCTTCGCTGATGACAGGTGTAATGTCCTTGCTACCATCTCACACAGGAGTCACCTGTGAGCCCAGCAGACTGTGTGCTCCACGAAGGCAGAAGTCTCATGTGTTTTCTCTCTTTGTGGTGTCCTCAGCACTTAGCATAGCACCAGCACAAGTGTTTAATACGTATCTGATGCATGGAACCATACAGGAAATATAACGTCCCATTCCCGGAGAGGGTAGCAATGACTTCATTTTGCTGATGTCCATCCATCGCCATTCAAGGAAATTGCAAGAGCAAGCTCACTACAAACCCACTCGCAGGATTTTGTCACTTCTGGAAAGATATTCTCTTTACAAAGACCTGCATGCATTACAAGAAAGGCATTGCAACAGAAATTGCTTCCTTTTGGTCTCTTTATAGTCCTATTTAGCTGCTCATGGTTCTACCAATTGATCAAGGCATCTGTTGCCACAATAAAGAATTATTGGTTGATGCACTGTGGTACCGGTTGAACCCAGAGCCTTTGCACCGAGCTATGTCTGTAGCCTTTTTTGTGTTGAGACAGGGTGTTTAAGTTACTCAGGTGGGACTTGAACTTGTGATCTTCTTGCCTTAGCCTCTCAGAGGGATAATAAGCATTTATTTTTTTAAAAGCTGGATTGCAGAGAAATAATACATAGTTAGAGATGATGAAATTATGACTGTGACCCCCATTAATTCTATAGGTGAGTGAATTACAAAATGTCTCTAAGCTTTGGTTTCCTCATCTGGAAGTTGAGGTGATTGAACTCAATAATCACTGCATTTTCTCCAAAATTCATGGCTTTATTCACCTATAATTCCATCTCACTAATGCTAGTTACTCTTTCTGTGTTGTGTTTTGGCTGAATCATAACCTCAGGGTTAAAACCTTTGCATGACATTTTACATGTCGCCACCAGGTGGCAGGAGTGTGCCACAGTCCTGTGGTCCCAAGCACCAAGAATGTACTACCAGAGGTTGTCTTAAAACAGTGGTAGATTTCTGAGCTAAGGGGCCTGACTTTGAGTTTTTGAGACAGCAAACACATTTGTTTATAGAAACATTTTCTTTTATGCAAGACAAAAGTTTGAGGATCAGCAAAGATGATGTCTAGAAATGCCTAGGGACCTGGGAAGGTGAATGAGTTGAATATGCTTCCCATCCACAGGGAGCTTCCAATCTGCTGACGAGGATAAACAACCACACACACCAGTTATAGCACAAGCCACTGAGAGACAGACATGACCATTGGAGTCTGGCAGGAGCAGGGAGGGGAGACTTGATTTGCACTGTAGCCACAAGCCACATGTGCTTATTGGAATTTAAATTCATTAAAATTAAATACCAATTAAAGAATTCAGCTCCTCAGTTACACTAGACACATTTTGAGTGCACAATATCCATGTGTGGCCAGGCATGGTGCCACATGCTGTAATTCCAGCCCTCGCACTCGGGAGGCTGAGGCGGGAGGATCATTGCTAGTTCAATACCAGCCTGGGTCACAAAGTGAGCTCAAGGCCAGCCTGAACTGCATAGTGAGACCCTGTCTCAAAAAGACAAAAAGAAAACAAAACAAAACAATAGCCACATGTAGTTAGTGGTGTACTCAAAGTTTTGCTGGGTAGTGGGGCTCTGAGCAGGGCATCTTAACCTCAGCACTGTTGACATGCTGGCCAGATGACTCCTTGTTAGCAAGGCCTGAGCTGTGCATCAAAGGACGCTTAGCAGCATCACTAGCTCCTAGGGACAGCAGTTGGCCTCACCTAGTTGTGACAACCAAAGTGTCTGCAAATGTTGCAAAATGGCCCTAGGGCAGGGAAGGAGTGAAGGTGCCCCTAGCTGAGAACCACTTGGCTAGAGGACATTTGGATGGAAATATTGGATGCTCAGTAGCTGGAATACTTAGAGCAAGTGCTCTGAGAGAGTAAGCGAGGTGTTGTCAGAACATGGGAAGCAGGGTCCAAATTAAGACTGGATGACACAGGGAAAGCTTCCCCAAGGAGCAGACTCCCAAGCTCCACCTGGACAGGCAACCCAGTGGCAATAGCAAGACTTGATAGCACCTGGCTTGTTCCTGGCCCCACCGATCCCTGCTTTACCATCTGCTACAGCCCCAGCTGGTCCCATGCTGACCTCGGAAGCAATTGCGTCAGCCCGGCTTCCTTTCATTTTCCTTGTCCTCCCCAGGTTACTAGTCTCGGGCTGTTAAGGATCCCCTGTTCCTGCTCAGGGATCTTACTGTAGCAGTAAGAGCTGGCTCAGCAAAGGGGCTATCACTGGTAAAGAGAGCCTGAGGAACACCCTAACATGACTCCAAATTCATCCAGACCCCACAGGGACTTGAGTAGGGAGACAGGTGCACTTTAAGGCTGGTCTGTCTCTGGTGCACTTCGTGGCTTCGCTTAAGATCTTCTGCTGTCCTCTGTACATGGTTTCTAGGTTCACATGTCTGCTGATGAGTTTCTCCATGTTTCCAGTTGTAGATGGTCCATCATGGTCTCCTAGGTCCCCTGGTAGCAGGTAACTCTTGATAGGCCTTTTGATTTCATGGCTGGCTGGAACTGGCTTCTGTGAATTTTAGGTCGGCATCCTGGAAAAAGGAAAGATAATTGGCTCTCCTCATCTGTCTTGAGCAAGTCCATATGTGGGGGACTCACATTCTGCAGGACAGGCCCCATCTGGGGCTGGCACTTGGCAAGGAGTCTGCCAGTTCTGCTGAGCAGAGAACTTTGGTTGGAGATACAGGAAGATCATGTGCCCTGTACACAGCTGCTCCAACTTCTACTATTCTGGGCTGTTCCCTATGTTTTCTTTTTTCTATGTCAGTAACTCCAAGATTGATCTAGATCTTTCTTTTTTTTGTCTTTTTGAGACAGGGTCTCACTATGCAGTTCAGGCTGGCCTTGAACTCACTTTGTAGCCCAGGCTGGCCTCGAACTCACAACGATCCTCTTGCCTCAGCCTACTGAGTGCTGGGATTACAGGTGTGTGCCACGATGCCCTGCTGAGCCTTCTGTTTTCTTACTTTTAATCAACTCTTTGTCTTCTTCTATCACCTAGTAGAGTTCCTAGCACATAGTGGATGCTCCACACCTATTTCTTGTATCAGAGTTCAGTGGTCAAAGACCACAAGGAGCCAATTTACAGTCAAACAGATGTAGGTTTATGGAGCATGATGCCGTAAGGGAGAGTACATAGCTCTTTGGTAAGAGAGCATTGGAGGGGCTTAGTAAAGGAGTTAGGTTTTGCTTAGGTGAATCTACAGAAGGGCTAGAGAAAAGGGAATCAGTTTTCTATTCGATGGCAGCAGGACATGGGGAAAACTGTGCAACTCGGTATCTGCGAAGTCCTTGCTCAAGCTGTAGGAAGCACAGAATGGGGTTAGATAGGGACATCATTGATAGCAAAGCAATAATATCTTTGAAATAAATTTTATGCTCAGTTATTACCTTGCTTCTCTTTGGCTAGGAACATTATTTTGATAGTCTAACTGACAAAAGGGTTGATGTTTTCTTTCTCAGTTACATAGAGAAAAAAAATAACTTAATGAGTATTAACTTTACCCAAATGTAGAAGCAAGTCTGGGGTACCATTTATGTCCCAGTGAAGAGGGTCCTTCACGTTGTCTTTCAGGTGATCACTTTTTACTGATTTTGAACAAAATTTATTGTTAGTAATGATGTAACACATGTTCACTTGAGGTTCCATGGAGCATTTGAAATAAACAGTGACATATATTTTCTGTTTTTAATATTTTTCCTCCTCTCTTTTGATTTCTTATTCAAGGATACTCTATATAATTGGTCAATGTTTCTCTTTAAGTGTGCAATATCTCTCTGTCTCTCTCTCACACACACACATACACACACACACTCACACACATACACACTAGTTATTGTCCCAATGGAGCTAAGAAAAATGGGCCAATTACTTCTCAAGTTTGCACCATCAACCACACATGACCTGCCTTCTGTTTCACAGGTGTACCTGAGCTGTTTTTAAGCGAGGCCATCCCAGCACGGGTTTTGATTTGGGGGATTTATTCAAATTCTATTTGATCTATTAAATCTTAATATTTATTCTGTTCAGAAGGTTCATTAATCGTTACATCTTACTCATTTTTACTCCGAATTCTAGAAGGCTGGGAAATATAATCTATTATATTTGTTATTCCTCTGACTTTTGGCCATTTACCTTCTGATTAATGTCACTTCTCTGCAATTCTCTCATAACTTTAACCAAACATTGAACAGGATATGTGGAAGAACAGAATTTCTCCAACTCCAGGAGGTCATCATGCAGTGCAATTTTGTCACTGTGTTGGATGCATTTCCATAAAGTTAATAATCCTTATCTTACTCCTGTACATGCAAGTGTGGAAAGGGAGATTTCAGTGTGTGCATTTTCAGAAGGTGACTGACTCCTGGAGCAAGGACTTGAAGGAATGAAGTGTTGAATGAGGCAGGAACAGGAAGATCAGTGAATATTTGTAAAGAACAACCCAAGCACAGGCTATCAGTTAGTTCTTCATGTAGCTGAGATGGCTTTGAAAATGGGCAAAGAAATTGTGTTGCTAAAAATGTAAAAAGAAAATCCAACAGGTCTCCACAAACAACAAATGAATGTAGGTAGAAATGGGAAAGGAAAGGCTTCTGAGGCTGGTGTCACTACAGATGGGCATAAAAAGACCTCTGAGAGGAGATGTTTCAGCAGTAGTTAGATGGTGGACATATTGTTGCTAAAGTGTCGTAGGTGAAAGAAGTAACAAGGTTCGTTGTTTTCTTAGTCCACATTCTGGGCAATTGTTTATTCGTTTTTTAAAGGTGCTGCTCATTTAATTCTTAGAAGAGCCATTGGAAGCAGGCAGGATGATTCCCTCTTGCAAAGGGAAGCTTGAAGCTCAGAGAAGCTAGCATTCTTCTCCAACATCTTTCTCTGGTAGAAAGTGCTCAGGCCTGGAGTCATAGACATAACCAGACATGTGTTCATTTGGCTTAGTTACTTCCTGGTGGCCTGGACAAAATACCTGATGCCCACAAGTTAAAGGAAGAAAGGTTTATTCTAGCTCATAGTTTGTACAGGTTGGAGTTCATAGTCAGCTGGCTCCAAGGCAGGGTAGAATGGCAGAGGGGCATTGCAGAGGAGAAACAGTTCATGGCATGGCAGGCAGGAGATGGCAAAGCCTGCCTTCCATCTGTCTCTTTACAGTCCACTTGGGCTACAAGCCTACAGAATGGTGCTGCCCACAACCAGGATGGCTTTCCCATTACCCACACCCTATGCAGTTATCATGTACCTATAATCCACATCCATACCACCTAGATCCAACCACCTCTGAAAAGCCCCACCTGTGAGTGCATGAGGCTTTGAGAGGCCATCTAGATACAAGCCATTACAACATCCTATAAGAAAAGCCAGAATGGTAAAGGTGAGTGTCAGTCAACTTAAGTTGGGAGAAGACAGAACACATGAGAATCGCAGATCAAGTCAGAGAGAGAAGGCCCCCACTCCAGGCTGGGAGAACATGCAGCTATGGGATATTCAGGAAACAGTGAAGAGATTTACTTCTGCTGGAGAGAGGATGATGTCAGCGTCAGGGGGAGAGGGACTGGTGGGCTAGGTGGAAACCCTCTATGCCAGGATGGAGTTTGGATTCAGTGTCGTACACAGCCGGGGGCCAGTGAAGATTTGTACACTGGAGGATTAGTTGAACAGAAATGGGTTTGCATAGCAATAAGGTAATTTTGGCAGCAGATAAAGTCTTGCTTTGAAGGGGAGAGGGGAGAGACCCCTTAGGAATCCACTGAGAGCAGTCGCCTGCACCAGCCAGAGGCAAGCGTCACAGAGCAGGACAGATGGACTCGAGCGGGAGAGGACGTGGGGAGGGCTGAGATGTGGAACTCTGGGAGAGCAGACAGCTGCATGGCAGCTTCAGCAGCAGAGCCAAGGAAACTAGGAAGTGGAGCAGCGTTGCTGGGGATAAAGGCCGGAGCCCAGTTCTGGACTTGCTAATTATTACATTTGTGGTCCTTAAGGAACTGCCCAGTAGAAAATTGAGTGTTTGGGCTTACAGAAGGTGAGAAGTTTGGCCGTGAGAGGAGATGCCCTTAGGAACAGTGTGGTTCAGCTAGAGTAATTTATTCTCTTCATTCAGGTTCTGCAAAGCTACCAAAACCCTGAATTTGAAAACACGGAGCCATTGCTTCTAGCAGAAAGGGAAAGTGAGATGCCTGCAAATCTCAGGCCACAGAAGTTTTGTCCCTAATTAACATGTAATTTTGTTCCATGTGTGTTTGTGTTCAAAGACACCTCATTCAATATCCACTGTCAGTTGGTTAGCCTTGAAGTCATGTCCAAGGGCACTATAATTCATACCTGGGCAGAACTTTCAAAGCACACATGTTCTTCAAAAGGCCTAACACAGCCTCCTTGTGCTTCGGAAAACTAGATAGAACTTCAAGCATTCTCCCGGGGGACCATTTGGAACAGCGTAATCACCAACAAAATAGACAAAAATGGGAAAAAAAAGTAGTGATGAGTGGGGATGTAAAAGATCCTCGGAGATAAAACAAGAAGCCCAAGCTCAGCCTCAGCTGGAAACGTGAACATCGAATGGCTCAGACTTTCCACTGCTCTGTGCACGGCCGTGAATGGTCCCAAGGCCCTCACAAATATTGACACTGGGGGTTGCAAGTCAATTTTAACACATCCACAAATTCTCGAATAACGAGGACAGATTGTGTTTAAAACCATGAATGTCTGATTGGCATCACATTGGAAAGGAAATTCGAGAGGGAAGAGAGGGATAGGGTATGCCTCGAGGCATGCCAGTGTTCAGCCACTGGGCAGCAGGAAAGACACTGGTAAGGGGAGGAGGAGGACAAGAGTTAAGACCCAGCAAATCCAGAGTTTGCAGGGCAGGAGTACTCAAGAGTACCTATCACCGCTAGGAGAGGAATTAAAGATAAGAATGGAAGAGCACACACTGGATGTTGCAAGTGGAGAGAGACATTGGCGAGAGCAGAGTCCATTGGCAGAAGCCACAGTGCTGAAGGCTGAGCAATAATGAAGGGAGAAGAGCGCTAATGCGGGTGTGGATTTCTCCTCTGACATGCTTAGGAGAAAGAAGGTTCGATGGCCAGAAAGAACCACAGAGCGGCACTGGTGTTGTGGGTGTTTTAAAATGTCAGAGGTGTACTTCTGTGTAATGCTGCTAAGCTGAGACTGTAGATGGGACGGTAGGGAAGAGGAGCTGCCCCAGGCACAGGGATCAGCCTTTGCCACCCGGGAAGGAGGGCTGGGGCAAGAGCACATTTAGGGTGGTCGAATGTAAGGAATTTATTCCCTCCTAGGAGCCTTTCCAGTCACTATTCCTCTGCCAGGATGCACGTCCCCAAATACCCTCCTGGCTCTATCTGTGACTCCTCCCATGAGTAGCTTAAATGTCACCTCCTCAGAGAGGCTGTCCCTGACCATCCACTTGGAAGGGCCCTTCTGCACCCTCATCTGAAATCATCTTGTTTGCTCTTCTCTTTGCTCGCAGCATTACCCTTGGCTTATGGAAGTGTAAGCTCCATGTGGGACGGGACCTCTGATGTGCTGTGTACAAGTACACCCCCAGAGCCTGGCCTGTGCTAGTGGACAAGTGAATAGCATGAAGAGCGCAGAGAGAGAGTACCTGGGAGAAGGGAGGAACCCAATTTTGTTTGTCTCTGTGCTCTGGTGCAGACAATAGGCATTTAGTGTTGAATGCAATTCTACTGCCAGGTAAATACCCGAGAGAACTGGAAAAAAGTATTTTAAAAAACTAGTACAAAAATAATTATAGCACCATTATTCAAATAGACAAAAAGGAGCACAATTCAGACAGCCATTAGCCAATGAACAGATAAACAAAGAAGTGGTACATTGGTATCCTGGAATAGAACATAGTCATGTCAGAGAATGACATCCCGGCACTTACCATGTTATGGCTGAACCTTGAAAATATTATGTTAGGAAGCCAGATGGAAGAGCCAATGTCACATACTATCATTTACATGAAATGTTCACGGAAGACTCATTCATAGAGACAGAAAGTAGATTAGTGGTTTTTGGGGCTGTGGGAGGAGATGGTGGGAAGAGATTGTGATTCTACACGTTTCTTTGGGGGTGAGAAGAAACATTTTTATTTCTGTTCCAGAACTACACAGTTATTTGTTGTTGTTGTTGTTTGGTTCTGGGAATCGAACTCAGGACCTTGTGCTTGCCAGGCAGGCACGTGAACCGCTGAGCTATATACTGTTTTTTTCTATTTTTTTAATCTTTTTTTTTCAGAACCACACAGTTATGAAGGTCGCACAACATCAGTAATGCCCCAGAAACCACTAAATTGTATTTTTAAAAATGTTTAACATTTTGAATCTCAATAATGGTTCCACATCTGCTGCAAAACCGATCTGTAAAATACACTGGGCAGAAACTTTAACTCATCTACAGATGCGTCTAAGAAGTGCTTAAAGCAACTCTAATGCGTGAATCTACAAATCTACCAAACATAGATTATTGAAGGTTATCAGTGCATGAGCTATCGGATTTTTGCAGGATTTTTCCAGATTGAAAGTTCCCAGATCTTTTGCACAAAAAAATGACTAGATTCCTAGGCAAGAGGGAAGACTTACTTCGGGTAATGGTAAATGCTACTACTGAACATACAAACGTTTATTGAGTAACCAGAAACCATCTCCTCCCCTCTCTACCTTCAAGGCAAGGCTCTTGCCAGCTAGCACTTCTCATGAGTTGATCTTCTATGGAATTTGGGAGAGGAGGACCAACATGGAGGTCCTGGGGGACAACCGGGCAGCAGCAGAGGGACTAGAAGCCGTGATGGAAGCTTTGTGTGCCCTAGAGCAGACGCTCGGGTGGTGGGCACCCCCGGATCCTGGAGAGGCTGCAGGAGCAATACATCTTATTTCTAGCTAAGAGTAGACCTCTAGTGACAGCTGCAAAAACTAACCTTCTCTCTTGAGAGTGGATGCAGAGCTCTTCTGTGGGTGAGTGGGATTGCTGCCCTGGAACACTGTTGGGGCCATTCCAGTAGGAGAACAAACCACCTCCACAAATGTGAAAGCCCCTACAGGTCTGATTCAGTCGCAGATGCCGTTCAAAGTCTGTACGCAAATTTTTCTTGTTGCCTGTCTTCTAGGTGGGCTGAATACTGGTGATAAACTTGCCCTGTGCTGGCAGGCATAAGTTTCCCTTTCTATGGGGCCCTGGAGAGAAGACCTGAATCTCTTTATATGCAATCTTTACATGCAAGGAGTGTGGGTGTCAGCCACGCTTGACCCCATTACCAGCAAAAAGCAGATACCTGAGCTGTAATTAAGTTCAAGGTCCAACAGGCATACTTTCTACTTTTGCTTTTTTTTTTTTTTTTTGACACCAGGGATCAAACTCAGGGCCTTGCATTTGCCAGGCAGGCGCTGTGCCACTGCGCTATAGCCCAGGCCCTCATGCTTTCTACGTTTTTATCAGACAGTAGTTCTCAAAGTTGTGCCCAACAACTCTGTGTCACATCCTCTTGTCTAAGGAGGCTGTTCTGACCGCCTCCTACCAGGCAGTTGGTTATGCCCTACTGTGTGATCATGTTTATTCTGGTACTTGCTGTTGGGTCATTCCTTCACTCTTTTTTTTCTTTCAAATCTCTATTGATTGACTTTGAGTTATACAGTGTTTCAGATGCTAAGAATAAATAAGTGAATGTAAAAGGCAAAGTGTTAGTGCCTATGGGGAGACAGTGCGTGCGTGCATGTGCGCGCGCACGCACACACACACACACACACGCATGTGCACGTGTGCACACACACATACACATGCATGCACACACATGCACACACATGTATAGAGCAAGTAAGTATTGTTAAAGAAAATAAGGCTGGCTAAGGACATAAGGAATGCAGTGGGTTAAAGGAGATACATATTTTTTCTTAGGATGGTTAGGGAAGGGCTATCTGATAGGATTTGATGGAGTAAACCAATACTAGGCAAAGGAAAATATGATACAAATGCGTTTCACTCCAGCTCCTGGGGGTGGAGGTGTGGACAGGATGCAAAGGGGCATAGGAGAAGCAGAGGTCATTAGTAGCCTTTTGTTGGAATCCGGGTAAGGTGATCGTGGCTCTGAGCAGGGTGGATACTAGATATAGTAAAAGGCGGTCAGACGGTGAATGTTTTCTGTTTGCCTTGAGAGTGGGTCTTGCTATGTAATTCAGGCTGGCCTCAAACTCACTATGTAGCACAGGCTGGCCTTGAAGTTGCAGAAAACCTCCTGCCTCAGCCTCCCAGGTGCTGGGATGATAGGCATAAGCCGCCATGCCTGGCTGCTGAATGCTTTAGGAAGATAGAGTTCTCAGGATTTACTGGCGAGCTGAGTGTGCGAGGAGGAAGAGCAAGGGGGACTCCAAGTGTGGATGCCTGGAAGAATGCAATCAGCATTTCCACAGCGTACAAACGCGTGGGAGAGAGACTCAGAACAAGAAAAGTAGAAGTTGGTTTTGGGCTTGTTAAATCTAAAAGGTCGTCGAGAGACCCAAAAGGAAAGATCCAGAAGACAGTTGCCCTCAAGAAAGGGAGGGAAGGAAACGAGACTGGTGAGCTTCCATAGTTTTGAGGAGTTTTTCCTGTAAAGAGGATCTGAAAAAAAAAAAAAGGCATTCGTTAGAGAAGCGTGAAGTCACCGAGTAGTCGAGAAAGGGTCAGTTCCGTCGCAGAAGTGGAGGAGCAGGGCTTCAAAGGGAACGTGGACATGACTATAGAAGTCAACGCCTACATTTCACAGCTAATAAGCATCCTGAACTGCAGACAGACAGATGGACAGGAAGCACATTATGTATGACTTGAGTTAGACTATTTGTGGAACACTATAAAATATTGATATGTGAAATTTTAAAAAGCTGAGTATGAGACCTTATTCAATACCAGATACTAGCACCAACAAGCACCACTAGGCACCATATGCATAAGAAAAAAATTAGAGTTGAGAAATTTCCAGCAATTAAATGTATTTCTGTGAACTGGGGAATGCCCACTGCGCTGTTTGTTACTTTGCAACTGAGCCCTGGTCCAAGCTGCAAAACTCCAGAGATCTGTAGATTTAGAGACCTCCCTCATTGCCCAGAGAGCTGTGCAATACTCAGGGGAAACATCTTAAATGCAGAGGTGACCTGTCCACTGGACTGATCTGTCCACTTCTTTAAAAAAGAGAGGACATTCCCCAAAGGTGGGCCATGCCAAGAGCCAGTATTGCCAGCACTGAGATCAGCTAGTCTTAGGCTGGCAAGGGTGAGTTGTCTTGCCATCAGATGCCCTAGAGGATACACAGATCTGAGCAAGGGACAGGCCATAGGAGTGTCTCAGATTTTTGAGAGCCTTTTATTTATTTTTTCAGTTTTTGAGACAAGCTTCTTATCTAATTTAGGTTGACCTCGACCTCCCTATGTAGGCCCAGCTGGCCTTGAACTTATAGCCATTCTCCTGCCTCAGCCTCCTGAGCACTGGGATTACAGATGTGCACTACCATGCTTGGCTCGAGGGTCTTTTTAGGAGGCATCTACGGAGAGATGAGATGTAACATCACAAAGGGAAACATTCTGATTTCTCATTAAGGAAGGACACAACATAAACTAGGCCAGGCTCCACTTTGAAACGCTTCAGCTCAGTTCTGGAGGGACCATGTGTTCCTGGCCATAGCTCTTCTCCAGCCACACATACTAGCTTATTAATTCTGACAAAAATCAGTAGCTTCAGAGAGGCTAGGTGACTCTGAGGTCACACAGTCAGTAGGTGGCAGGGGTTGGATTAAAACACAAGGCTACAGACATCAAACTTTCTGCTTGTTCCATCAAAAGAAACATAAGCATCAGGTCAAGATTTCAAACCCAGCTTGTTTCTGAGGACATACTTTCCCAAATCATGGGATCCCTGGGTGGGCTCTGATTTGGGTGGGGTCAGGTGTTGGGAAGGTTGAATGGGTGATTCCACTTCCTGTTTTTACCTGTGAACTATATGAATCCTGGATGCATGCCATAATTTGTTTAAAAATCTTAGGGTTGCTGGGCATGGTGTCATACTCCTACAATCCCAGCACTTGGGAGGCTGAGGCAGGAGGATCATCTCAAGATCGAGACCAGCCTGGGCTACACAGTGAGCTCAAGGCCAGCTTGAACTGCATAGCGAGGCCCTGTCTCAAAAAAGACAAATAACAACAACGACACAAAATTCTTAGGATTTTTTTTTAAAGTACTCTCATGTCATGTACATCATTCTCCTTGATCATCATTGCATCTCTGCGATACAGGACTTAATTTTAGGCCCATTGGTGAATGAAGGTGTTGGACGCAGAGGAGGGCCCCTGCACATTGCTGTCTTGTTCTGGGTGCTCCCTCAGGTAAGTTTTAGGACTTCGAGGCCTCTCTGACTAACGTTCTGTTGTGGCTTCTTTAAAGTCTACAAGGCATGGAGGGGAAATTCTCTGATAGGCCTTTATGGTTTGTATGCACATGTGCATTTGTTTATTCATTAATTCTCCTCAGTACTTTGCTCGCATTTTCTTACTTAATCATCTCAACAATGCTGAGATTATGGAGCCGCCAGCGCCAGCCACTCCTCCTCCGCTCAGTGCTCCACAGGCCTCCTGATAGCGCAGGTGCAGCTCAGAGACAAGAAGTCCTCTTATGATTAAACACCCAGCAGCCCTTTGTGCTGTGTAAGTTGCTACAAAACAGGACTGCAACAGGCCCGGGAGCATGCTCTGGTGTGCTTACGGGCACAGCAACCCCAATTAAATGTGTTACCTTTATTTCTCTTGAAAATTTGACTTCCTGAGTTTTTCCAAAGTACAAATAGCTCCATTCTTGGAGGTTTCCTTGAAGTGGCACAGTCCCACGTGCACAGGATGAACAAGGCCTGTTTTGTAGGGCATCAAACTCATTCCCCGGGGGCAGGTTAGGAGGCAAAGGTAGAAAATGGTTTCTTTCTTTCTGGTGCTGGCTGTGTTCAGTGCCAGCTCTGGGCTCACCTCGAGCAAGAAGTCATCACAGGTGTGTGGACGCTCTTTGATGGCCACCGAGCGAGTTCAGAGATTAGCTCTGGACTCAGGAAGAGCATGAAGGGATGGGTGTGAGGAAGCCACACTACTGTAAGTTCCTGGCTCCTAGATGCTGGCACAGGAGAAGTTATACTTGATATTTAATGATACATGACAAATTACTCCAAAATCCAGCAGCTTTGAGTAAATGTTTATTATCCTAGTTTCTGAAGGTGAGGAGGAATCTGAGAGCTGCTTAACTGTGTGGTTCTACTTCAGAGTCTTTCACAGCTAGCAGTCAAGTGCAGGTTGTTGGCTTGGCCTGAAGTCATCAGAAGACATCATAGGGGTTAGAGGATCCATGCCAAGGTGTCAGGCTCCTATGACTGTGGGTAAGGGACCTTAGAGCCTTACCATTTTGTCCTCATGATGGGTTGATTGGCTTCTCCCTGAGTGAATGAAAGAAAAAGGGAGCTAGGCAAACCGAAGTTCATGGAACTTTTATGACCTATAACTTCTAAACCTTCACACTGTCACTTCTACTCTGTGCTATTGGTCAGGTAGAGCAACCATGATGCAATAATCAAGGGGACTTCCTTTTTTTTTTGAGACAAGGTCTCACTATGCAGTTTAGGCTGACCTTGAGCTCACTTTGTAGCCCAGGTTGGCCTTGAACTTGCAACAATCTTCCTGCCTCAGCCTCCCCAGTGCTGAGACTACAGTTGTGTGCCACCAGGCTCAGCTTAAGGGGACTTCTTAAAGGACCAGACCAGGAAGTGGAATCTTTTGGGACCATATTGGATGATGGTTACCTTGACAGGCATGGTCATTAGACAGAAATGGTCTCCAGCTTTTTTCTTTAATTAACCAGCTGTAGGATCTTCAGAAAATCCATTCATTTATCTGACCCTCAATTTCTCTACCAGTGAGTTGGAGATCAATAACATGTGCTTCAAATGGTCCTCACAAGGTTTCAGTCAGATAACACATGCCAAGTGCTGAGCACATAAAGCAACAGCTCATTAAATTTAGCTCACCTTTTCCTCTTCCCTTCAGCAATTTTTTTTTAAATAGGAAAAAAAAAAAAAGAAAGAAAGAAAATAAATTGGTATGGGGAATTGCAAACCAGAGAAACAGAGTTCCTCAAGAATGGGAACCAGGGGATGGGGATATAGCTCAGTGGAATAGGCACCTGCCTGGCATGCACAAGGTCCTGAGTTCAATCCTCGGTACCGCAAAAAAAGAAAAAAAAAGAACGGGAACCATGCTAGATGAGTAGCTAGGATTTCAGATGGTTCAGAGTGATCTGGTCTTGTCCTGAGGCGCTACTTAAGGGCTTTCATCTCTTCCTTCAAATGGAGGTAATAGCACTTACCTCGTCAGTGTCTGCTAGAACTAACTGCATCACCATATTCCGTGGAAAATACATAGCACACACTAGCGCTCTGCCATTGAGGGAGTGGGGCAGAATCTCAGTGAGTCGAATGTGACCGAGATGCAGCCCTGCCTGCCGGGAGCTTGCAGTTAGAGGATGAATCAGATCCAGTCAGATCAGCTGCCAGTTACAGTAGGAAAATTGAAAAACATCAAAGTCCACGGGAGTCTCTCTGGCCCTTGTGTCTTATACGTTGGGTTGCTTTCCCCTCCTTCCTCTCCACTGGATTCCCCCCCCCAAACCCTCAATTCTCCTCTCTCTGGTACATACTGTATTTCCTACGCCCTGAGTGGCAGCCATTGCTGGGTTTTTTGAAGGTTCTGCTTTCTGCCCCAAGTGGGCAAATCGGGCATTTTCCAAACAAGGTGTCGAAGAGATGGAAATAAGCTGTGGGAACGTGCTTCATTCCTGTGTTGTAGATGGCTGATATGTTTCCACAGCCCTGAAAATTCAGCCTAGTGAAACCTTTTCACAGCTTTGCTCATTAGAGACGTTATAACATTCAGAGCGAGCGCGTAGCATCTCGTGCATTCTTCCTCCATCACCCTCTATTAACTTTAAAATTAAATTTTATATTGAAAATAGATAAAACGTGTAAAGTTTAAACATTTAAATAGTATTAAAATACCAACAAAAACAAAAAACCACCTGTCTATCTCCGCCCTCCTATCTATCCCTAAGAGGCAGCCAATCCAGTTCTGGCTATGTCTTTTAAAATTTACCTCCATATTTCCAGATAATATGAATATACAGTGATGCTCCAGTTTCTTGGAGTTATCTGTTGATCTTCTTTTACACAGGGTAAGGAGTCAGGTTTTTACGAAAAGAAACATACTCCCTTCATACTCCCAAAAGAGTTAGATTACAATGTTTTGTTAAACTGATACCAATAACTTATATTACTCTGATTCCACATCTCTCATTGCTGGTTATACTACTTGCCTTATGTACATATGCTTTAAAATCTAGAATTAATGCTTTCCATGAGAATTGACAGCAAGGACCATATTATATATGATTATTGTTGTGTTCCCAGGCTAGCACAGCAGTTGATGATAAAGATACTGGGCATGGCATGGATGTGTATGTGTGTGTGTGTGTGTGTGTGTGTGTGTGTGTGATTATCGGTCTACTTGTGCTTCTCAGTGTGGATACAACTGGTGCTGTAGATAAGACAGGTCTTTGTTTGCAGAGACTGCCCTGCACATTTCAGGAAGCTAAGGGTCCCTAGCCTTTGCCCACTAATAGCCAGCAGTTCTTCCCAGCCATTGGGACAACCCAAGACCGTCCCTTTACATTTCCAAAAACCTGTGATGATGATACCACTCATGGTTAAAACCATTGACACCCGGTGCAGGAGGTTGGAGCCTCCAGATGTGAGAGCGTGCCTGGCTGATGTGAGAAGCGGTAGAAATTCAGCAGTAAGAGCAGAGCGAGCGCTGGTCATCTGCAGAGATAAGACAGACTTTCTTTTAGGGGTAAGAGGTTCAGGTACAGGATGGTGCAATGATTCCATTTGGGTTCCAATCAACAGAGCCAAAGCAGGGCCCAGCAAGAAACGCAGGATATTGCGCTGTGCATGTTACGGTGTTTTGAGATGGCTCGGTTTCCTGTATTCCACCTCAGGAAACCCCACTCCCCGCCGTGGTGAGGAAAATGGTGATGAACCACACAAAGCCTAGGTTCCGTGGGTTACAGGAACCACGTGATGGCCTTTCTACCTCTACCTGATTGAACCCAAGAAAAGCACCTGAAGTAACAGAACAGTGCATTCATTGGTAAGTGAGCTTTCTGAGTTTTATTCCTGTTAAGTAATGGGGCCAGCCATCTAAAACTGCCCTCAATCCTTGGGGCATGAGCTGAGCGACTGCATAGACGTCAGATGAACTACAACGCAAGACAAGAGAAAGCCATGGCACGTGTAAGTCAGAGGTCTGGGGAGGCAGAGAAATAAAAGTCAAGTCAAGCTGTTAAACAAATGAGCACAACTTAACTCTGCAGAAATACAGACGCAATACTTCATGGCTTCCGAGCGAGGAAGGGGAGGCAAAGACCATAACAATAGCCGCCTGTCTGCTGCGCCTGGCTTCCATGACACTGCCTGGTGAATTTCAGCAACTGCCCTTTGCCTCTTTCTCCTTCCCCTACTTCCTCTAACAACTCCTCCTCCTCCTTTTTCTCCTTTTTCTTTTCTCATTTGTGATGCTGGGGATAGAACCCAGGGCCTTTGCACTGAGCTACACCGTCAGCCCTTTTTAAATTTTTCATTTTGAGACAGGGTCTCATTAAGTTGCCTAGACTAGGCTCAAACTTGCAATCCTCCTGCCTCAGCCTTCCAGAGTGCTGGGATTACAGGCACGTGCCACTTTAGCCTGTTCTTATTTTGTAGAGTTTGAGTGGTTTCTGATTCTTAAAATCAATAATATTCCTTGACCGTAACTCCATCATGGCTAAAGCTGCTGCCACAGCCCGGTCAAATAGTAGCACTAAAGGCAGGAATAAGGAGCTGGAATCAGACAGGAGGAAGGAGGTCAGGCGGTCACGTGAACTTGCTCTGATGATATGGAGCAGATTCAGCCCTTGCTTGAAGCTGGAGAGCATGTGAGACAGTAGGAGACATTGGGGGGCTGGCCTCTCACTTAAGAACCAGCAGGGCAGTCACTGCTGGCAGCTTCATTCAGCCTCACACAAGGCATCTGATCTCTTTTGTCTTGCTTGGCTTGGCTGATAATTTCATCTTTCAGCCGGAAGTGGAAGAGTCTTGTGGAACTTCTGTCTGGGACCAAATTCTGACCAACTAGGAAAAATTGCTCCACAAAGTGGATGTGACAGGAATCTCAGGAGATAGCAGCAACGTCATCTCAGGGTTTGTGAATGCTGAAAGGATTGAAGGCTGGGCTCCTGGAATACTCAGCAGAGAGAGTTCGCACGCTTGCTCAGCAGCCCTTATGCAGCGCAGGCTCTGTGCCAGGAGGCATCGTGGTGCTGGTGCTGGTGTTCCCACACGGAACACGCCAACAGCCCTACTCTTCAGGGTTTCTACTCACAGTAAATGAATGAATGGAAGCACATGAGTTTGCCCGTCTCTGCTCATTTCAGTTTTTAAATGCTACACAAATGATCACTCATGGGAAAGTGTATGGAATGGATGGGGCTGAGTTGAGTCTAGATCAAGTGGTCTAGGCAGTTTTCCCCAGGGTGGAAATGTTTGAGCTGGAACCCCAGCGATCAGACAGAACCAGTCATGCTAATAACACATCATGGAAGGACCAGCAGATGCAAAGTTTGCTGGCTTGATGTGGTAGAGGGTGAAGTTTTTTCTAAGAGATTCATAGAGGAGTTTTTCCAGTAGAACTCTATTACAAGTGAACTTGGGCAATCAACTGTATGATTTTGGAAAAGAAATTCCAGCATACATGATTGAATAAAGAGTTCCTGAGCGTTCATTCAAAAATTGATGGTTATTGGTGCCCAGTTTGTGACCACTAACATAAATAGACCCTCTCCACATTTTTAAAAGGAGGTTACACTTAATAGAATAATAAAGCAGAGAGAGAAGCAGACACAGAGTCTTTTGATTTCAGCAAAGTATTCAGTAAGGCACTGCATGTTATTTTTATGGACAATTTAGAAAAATGAAGGTGGTGGTCTTGTTTCTCCAGCACAGTGACTGAGACCAAAGTGATCATCTGGAGAAGAGGATCCAAACTCCATCTGTTTCCAGAAGCCAAAATTGGAACCAAAAGTTGGAAATAATGGGAAGACAAATTCTAACTCAGTGAAAGGCCGACCTTTCCAAGAATAAGAGATGTCCTGAAGCTGCTTGGGAATTAGGACACAGATGAGAAAAATGGATGCAGCAGATGGTGAGTGTTTAGGGGGCTGGTCTCATCCACCATGATAATCTAGGATTATATGATTCAGGAGAAATAATGAAACAATTGTTTTGTTTATGCACCATTTTCTCTCCATGGTTTAATAACGATCTCTGTAATAAAGGCTCTGCCAATCACCCAGGCGACAGGCCTCAAAGTGTCTGTGTGCTCCTCTCTGTGCTCTGGCCACGTCATGCCAACCACTTTCCTACACTTCTCCCTCCTCCCTCTGCCTTCATGCTGGCTCACACGCCCCTCATCCCATGTCTGAACTATCACGGCCACCCCTCAATTGGCTCTGACTTCCACTCTCCTCTCCACCACTTTTTGTGTGTGGCTGGAAGGGTACTTTCAAAACTTACCTCGCATCAAATCCCTCTATGAAGATCTTCTCTGGTTCCTTTTTCACCCAAAGTCCTTTACAGTCCTTGGATTATTTTCATGTTCCAAGCTGATCCCATGCAGATGTACCTGGCCCCTACAGCCCGTGTAGTTGCAGCCCCTAGGGCTCGCTTCCAGTGCCCTGTCCTCTAAGAACCTGCTTTGTTTACACGATCAAGAACAATTGCCCTCTGGGGCTACAGGTATGGTTCAGGGGTAGAACGCTTGCCTAGCATGCATGAGGCCCTGGGTTCAAGCCCCAGCACCACATACACAAGTGATAATTACTCTCCCACTTTTATTCCCGTGAAATGTTCTCATTAATGAACTAATTCATGCTTTATTTTATTTCTGTATGTTTCACTCTTCAGATACTGTTTGGTGGTGCCTGCTATACCCTATCTTTATGGCAGGTGGTGAAGGGAAGTGAATTGAATAAGAATATAAATCAATTATGTGGGAGATATTGTGCTATGTTTTATACCCGTGAATCAACCTTCATCCAAGTTATGATACTGTTACTGTTATTATTCTCATCTCGAAGGGGAGGAAACCGAGATTTAGAGAAGTTAATCAGCTCATCCAACTAAGATCATTCAAAAGGTAAGAACCAGGGCTGAGATTCAGATGCAGTCAGTCTGGCTCCAGAGTTCAGATTTCCTGTCCCTGTGGCAGGCTGTCTGTCACTAGACACGAAGGGGCACAGAAAATCTTTGACCTCTGTGAGCTCAGAGACTGGGGCTTGCAGTGACTGAGCACGTCCTAGAGACCCCGTACTTCCACCTGAGGTGCCATTCAGCCCCTCCGCTGTGTATCCCACACACCAGATTAGAAGCTCCTTGAGGACAGATACGGCACCATACTGTCTCACCCATTCCCCAGGCCCTGGGCAGTAAGTTGCACTATGTTTGCAGATGGAGTTAATAAATCATCAAATGTGTCAGGCAACTCTGCTGCACTTTCCTGGGAAATAGGATTTAGTTATACCCAGCTCTGTACCCTGCACAATGGGAGCATTGACAAGCTGGGGCACATTCACCAAGACAGGGGAGGGGCTGTTTTGAATGCTATTTAAAGACACTGGCTTCCTTAGCATCTATTTGGAACATATTAAAATAACCTGTGAATGTGTTACATGATCTTTCTGTTTCCTGCTTTATCAATGATTATTTCAGTCTTCAACAGAGCCTCTTTTTTCTTTTAGCATGTAGCATCTATCCTGGTGAGCATTTAATGTTAAAATGAGGAGGTGCATGACAGCTGTTAAAAGTGGCACTGAGAAATAAAAGTTCCCAAAGCCAAGAGGACAGCGGCCACAGTGGGGTGCAGAGGCATGCTGCTGGGCCCCATGCGTGCTCACGGCTAGGGTTTGTGGAGCTCTTGTTATGTGCCTGGTACTATTTCAAGAGCTTTGCGTACACAAACTCATTTCTATCATTACCCCATTTAACAGTTGAGGGACTCAGTGCACTGAGTGGCTTAGCTACAGGTCCTGACAGGCGTTCTCCACATCCCTTCATTGGTCTACCTGACTTCCCCATGAACTGTGCTTCAAGGGTAGAGACCATGTTTGGGGCAGCATGACACCTCAGATTCTGGCAGGTTCCTGGCACAGAGCAGAACCTCCCCAAGGAGGGTCAACCTGTTCTGTTGGAGAATATTTAAAATGAAAATAAAATAAAATAAGATTACTGAGCAAAGAGAAAAGACATAAATGAAAGCATGGGAATATTGGACGGCCTCACCCTAACTCCTCATAGTACGGATGTCTTTTCCATAGGACCAGAACTCTTTAGGTCGGTGGTATGAGGAGGGGCACTACCTGTGTTTCTCCTTTTTGTTGTGTTTCCATTTCCCACTACGTCTCCTTTGTCTTTTTGAGACAGGGTCTCGCTATGCAGTTCAGGCTGGCCTTGAGCTCACTTTGTAGCCCGGGCTGGTCTCAAACTCACAATGATCCTCCTGCCTCAGCCTCCTGAGTGCTGGATGTACAGGCATTTGTCACTATGCCCGGCCAAAGCCTGCCTTGATTGCACTGTCTCCTTTCAAGACTTTTTTTTTGTGGGGAGTTATTTTTGAGACAGCTGGGATTACAGGCATGCGCCACCACGCCTGGCTCCTTTGAACACATTTGATAAGTTTTTAAAGCTCTTGCTCAGCTTAGGTATTATTGTTTTTTAACTTTTTAGTATGACTTTGCCTCTCTCTGCTTTGATCTATATCATGTTGATTTTACATTTTTAATCTTCACAAGGTGAGCTCTATCCCCTTACCTTATATCCACCCCCAATCTTTCTACCCCCAAGTATAAATATGTTGTTAATTATCTTAACTTCATGGGTAAGTGTGATGGATTGACAACTGGCGGTCAACTTATAACACCCAGCTGAACTAACATGGTACTGGGTGTGGGTTGGCCCACCTGAGGACTGTTGCCAGCAGCATAAGGGGTAGAACTGGAGAAGAAAAGAGGCTGTTGGGAGCTGGTAGAAGCTATTGGGAGCCTGATGGAAGCTATTGAGAAGTTGTAGGGGGCTATTGGTTTTCCTGGAATGAGTCTGTCATGCTGGCTTTCCTGATGAACTTGGCTGTTCTCATCAGAGCAGGCTGGGGACCTTGTTGTAGCTGAGAATGGCTACTGTTCACTTAGGGGGAGCTCTGGTCCTGATTTTGAGCATCACTTCTGGGCTCCAGAGGGGAATATGGTGCACTACTCAGTCTTGTGGCGAAGCTTGTCACATTGGCTTTCCTGACGGGAACTCGATTTTCCTCATCATTAGAGGAGCTCGGGACCTCACTGTTGCTGAGGATGGCTGTGGTACTTTATGCAGGAGCTCTGGTTCTTACTTTGAGTGTCACTTCCTGACTCCCATGCAGATCCCTCAGCCTGCTAGCACAGATCCCTCATCTCGCTGGCATAGACCTTCTAGCTTCCACTACTGACCTTTGGGCCTTTACAGTGCAGATGCGTGAAACAGGCCTGCATGAGACATTGTCTCTAGGCCTCCAGCTGGACTCACGCAGGACATTGCAGTGGGATCCAGGCCCTCAGCTGGATTCTTTGGTCTTTAGTGTGTGGACAGATTTCCTGCACTCTTCGTACGTGATTCTAAATCCTCTTACAGAATATGTGTCCTATATTATATCGTTCCCCTTGCAAAAACCCCAGAGCATGACAAGGAGGAACAATACAGCCAAGCCTTCTGACTAGAAGACTGGTGTTACCCTGCCTCCCTCTCCCTGGCAGTGCCCCTTGACAGGTTGAAAGTGCTTCCTCTCAGGCCATTTGGCTGAGGGCTGTACATGTTGTAAATATCTTTAGGCAGTGGTGTAGCCATCGCTAGAGTCTTTCTGCTGGGCTGGGACATGGTAGTATCCAGCTCTCACCCCTTCCTGGCTGCCTGGCATCTTTCTCAGTGCTGGGGCGGAGCAGCCTCTGAGCCAGCACCCTTCTTCCCATGCACCACGCTGATGCTTTCCAAGTAGGCGCTGGCCTTCCGGCTTGCACGCTCTCCCCTTGGCTCTGGGATCCTCTGTATTTGGCCACGGTTCTCCTACACACACAGATGCCTTCGTGTACACCACCCTCAACAGCATGTCACCCCTCTCTGGAGGCCACATGCACCTCAGTCTCATCTCCAGTTTACTGTCTTCTTTCTCAGTCCTCTGCCTCCCTCTCCACCCTCCTGTCCTGAGCCTGCCTTCCCTTCTCGCCACAAGTACCCCTCCAAATACACCAGCTGGCCAGAGCTCCTTCCCACCTATGCAGGCTGCACCTCCCCTTTCCCGGCCCGTTATTTACCTCTTTCTCTGGGAGCACATCCCATTTATTATTAAATTTCATTTACACAGACCTCAGGCCCCCGTGTGCGATCTCCTGGCTTTCAGCGGGTTGGATACCTCCTTTCTGCCCCCAATTGCAAGCAGACGTTAGTAATCAACGCTGAGCTTCTCTGCTAATCAAATTAGACAAGTGGGACTCTGCCTTTATTTTCTTCTTAATCACTGGGCGTGATAGTAATAATGTCAGCTTGAATAATCTGGCAGTGGGAGCCTCTCTTCATGTTATTATTGTTTCCTCCCCCCAGATCTGCTGCAGTCTCATCTCAGAGCCAGAGAACGCAAACTACATCCTCATCCAGAATGGGTTTGGAATCTTGATTGTGGATAACGTCAGCTGCTTCAGTCCTGGGTGAAGCTCATAATTGGGTGGTAGTACATCAGGCAGGGATTTTTTTTTTTTTTTTTTTGTATCCTTAACCCTAGCTGGTAATGAGTTTGTGCCCTACAGCTAGTCTTGATAGCCCTTGACATTTTCCCTTGCTTCAGGAGAGAGGCTGCAGCTGCTACTCTGCCCTTTGCTGGTGGGTGGAGTAGCCTATGCTGGAGCAGAAGGAACCAAAGGAGACCCACTGCTACCGCCTCCAATTCCTGAGATGACCTTGGCCAAGTCACTTTTCTCAGTTGTACAATAAGGGCTCTGACCTCCAGCCGTCTTCACTGGGGTGGCAAGGGACTATGAGATAATGCTTCTGGAGTCCTTGAAACCACTTAGCCTACGGATGATACGTAGGCAGTGAAGTATGCACAGAAAAACCTCAGATAAATACCAGTGAAATTAACACGGAACTAACATGAAACTAACAGCTCCTCCCTTGATGAGGAGGAGGTGCCCTTGGACCTGGATGTGATAGCACAGAGCTCTGGTTTTCTGATGTGTTGTAAAACCAAGTTGTTCAGGGGAGCTGGGGGCCCCCAAAGATTACATCTCCGTTGAGGTGGCTGGCGAAGGAGTACCAAAAATCAAAATGAAATTTGCGCATGCTCGAAGGGCGGTAAGTTAGACTCTGGCTGCCGTGGCACAGTAGACATTGAGTAGATTTGCAGGGAGTAAGAAACCGAACATGTGTGATTTCCTGTTGATGCTGGGCAACTCATTTAATTTGAGATTCAGTTTCTTTCTGTAAAATGGGGATAATGGTACTACCTTGTAAAGCTATTTTCAGGCTATCAGAGAAAGGAAAACAAAACAATGTTTTGTTTTTTTTAAAGTAGATATCCAGAAAAAACAAGTCCTGATGTATTACATTTGCTGACTTCTATGATGTAAGTGCTCACACCACAGCCAGTTTCAGGCTACTAGTGGTTTCACCGCTGGCTGGCTAGGTTCCTCACATTTTAGCAGTTGGCTCTTGTGAGCCTGTGGGAGCTAGCCTGTTACATGTGGATACCCTCTAGGGAGAGCTCAGGAGCACCCGGCCTGCCCAACTGTTGCTTCATTTCATCTTCACTGCTGTCCCGTTAGGTAGTAAAAATTAGTCCCAATTTAGCAATGAAGAAATTGGGCTCTGAGAGGGGAAGTCGCTTTTGTAGCATCTTGCTGTGAGCAGAGGAGGGAGAATATGAGTCCGGGTTCATTTTATTTTAGGTTGTTTTGTTTGTTTGCTTTTGGAAGTGCTAGTGATTGAACCCAGAGCCTCAAATGTAGCAGGCAAGTTTTCCACCCCGAGCCACACCCTCGACCCAATATAGTTGTATAATTCATCCTCATTTCTCCGTGCTGACCTGGTAAGTGGATGTGGGCCAGGGCCGGAGCAAGTACAGCATGAGCCGAGCCACGCTGCAGAGCTGGAGTCATCACTTCTGGTCTGAGAGGTGACTGGGCTAGGTTTCCGCCTCTTGGGTCTCTCAGGCCCTTCCTTAGGTTTTTTCAGAGCCATAAGGGATATGGACCAGCTGGCTTCCTTCTCCTGGTCAGCCAACCCTTGCATGAAAGGAGAGCTTCTGTTTCCACTTCTCCTCTGGAAAGCAACACTTATTTTTGTCAAAAGTTTTTCTGGGCTATTAAAACTAGTCCTCAGAGATGAGTAAAAACCAGAATTTGGCCAAATTCCAGTGTTATCCCCTAAACGAAAGAAATTCTTTTCTGAGATTATGTTCATTTTTGAACAGTTGGTCTTGTCCAGCAGAACAGTGTGGATAACTCTGTGTTCATCTTCCTGTGACTTTCCCCTTTGATAGCCCAGTCCTGCCTGCCCTGCCTGTGGGTCCAGCCAGCCTCCCGCATGGCCGCTTTTGTGGAGTCATGATCCCCAGCCTCTTCTGGGCTTCCAGGACGTCTGGGAATCTTTCCATGCAGTCTAAGTCAGAAGCCTCTCCAGTTCCCATAGGACCTGCTCCAAGGTTCTCCCTCTCTTCCCAGACTTGCCTCCTTCTTTACCAGGAAGATACAAGCTGGGGCAACTGCAATGATTTTTCTTCCTTCCTCAAATCCCACTTCATCAGAGTTCTTAGGTTTTTTTTTTTAGCTTCCTTCCTGATCCAGTGAAAGAGCTGCACTCCTCCTGTTTAAAAGCTTTATCCTAGGGCTGGGGATATGGCTCAGTGGAGTAAGCGCTTGCCTAGCAAGCACAGGGTCCTGAGTTCAATCCCCAGTACCGCAAAAAAAAAAAAACAAATAAAAGCTTTATCTTTCTTTTTCTACCCACTGACCTACCTTTCCTCAGGGACCATGAAACATCTCACCTCTTTTCTTAGTCTCTCTCTCCTGATTCTTCCTTCCCAGCCCACAAGTTTATTCACTGTCTTCCTAGTACAAAAATCCTTGCTCAGTCTGATATTTCATTTCAAGAATCCCCATTTTTTATATCCCCATAACCAAATTTTGGGCAATCGTTATCTCATTTCTCAGGCTCTCAACTCACTGCTGTGGTCCGTGAAGACATACATTGAAATATGCAGATGACCAAACCTGCTCCTGCTGGATGATCCTCACAGTTAGAATACTTGGCTTCTTTGTGGTGGTGGACAGTACTGACTGTTTCCTGCTTGAAAGAGTCTCCTTGAGCAAGCGACAGAGGGAGGGAAGAGGGAGAGGATGAAAAAAAGAATTAAGATATGTTACGTACATGTGAAAAAATAAAAATAAAATGTTATATATATATATATATATACATATATATATATATATTTTTTTTTTTAAAAAGAGTCCTCTCGGTTGTTTTGGTGACGTCCATCTGTCCTGGTGTTCCTTCTGTTTCGATCCCTTTCTTATGAGGGGCTGGGGACTCCTCCTCTAGCCCTGGTTGGAAGGGTCATTTCCTTAAGGCTGGGTCTTTGGTTTTCTCTTTTCTTTCAGTGTGCCTTCCTGAGGAAATCCACCCACTCTCCTGCGACTCCCAGCATCTCCTCTTCAGTCCAGACCATCCCTCACATGTACATTTGCATTTCCTCTGAGGACGTTTTCGCGAGCTCCCCGACTTCTGCATGCACAACATGCATCTCTTCCCTGCTGGCTTCTCCTCCTGGGTTTCTCGCATCACTGAACGCTGCCACCTCTGCCCACTGAGTCAGGGACTGAGTGTGACCCTGGGCTCCTCCTTTTTACTGTTTTCTTTCTCTGCTCTTCCAGCTGTCCATGGCGCTTTGGCAGAGCAATACATTTGCCATTTTTGGCTGCTCATCCTCAGAACCCACTTGCTTTGGTGGGAGATGCCCAGGATAAGTGGGGGGTATTTGATCCACTCTGGGAGCTGGAATAGGATGAGTGCTTTCCCTCTCCCTTCCCAATGGCCAGAGCACAGGTGTGTGATGAGAAGTCAGTTGACAGGGGGTTCCTGATTTTTTTAGTGTTATTATGATGAGCATTTAAAATAGACTAGATAGTTTAGAGCAGTTTTAGGTTTGTAGAAAAACAGGAAGCCAGTACACACATCCACTCTGCCTCTATGTACATGATTTTTCCATTTCTCCTAATATTAACATTTTATATTAGTATGGCACATGGGTTATAATTGTAGGATCAATATTATTATTTCTATTATCTAAAGTCCATCCTTAGTGTTTATATACCCTTAGTGTTTTTTTGTGTTCCCAGATTCCATCCAGGATATCACATGTTAGCTCCTTAGGCTCTTTGTGCCTGTGACAGAGTCTCAGACTTTCTTGATTGTGAAGACCTGCACAGTTCTAAAGAGGACTGGTCAGGTGTGTCCCATGATGCCCCGTTAGTGGATTTTGTTGGCGCTTCTCTCGTGATTAGCCTGGGCTCGTGGGGCTGTGGGAAGAAATGACAGAGACGATGTGTCCTTTCCATCACATCCTATGAAGAGCATATACTCTCAGCATGATCTGTGGCTGTGGACGTTGACATTGATCACCTGGCTAAAGTGTGTTCATCAGGTTTCTCCACTCTAAAGTTCTCCTGGCCTTTCTTTTCACACTGAATTTTCTGGTAGAAAGCTCCCATGCCTAGCCTGCACTTAAGGAATGAGAAGTCCTGATGCTCATTTCCTGACTTTTTTTTTTAACCCACTATTTTTTACTTTATTTTATTTTTAAGACAAAGGAAATGGAGACATATAAACCAGAATAACAGAAAGACAATACATAAAATACCAAATTATAGAAAAGATAGTAGGGAATTGGCTTTGGATGCTGTATCACATGTTATCTTTGCGTTTGTTAAAACAAAAACAATAAAGAGAGTATCATGTTATAGAGAAGATAGTAGGGAATTAGCACTGGATGCTGTATCACATAATGTTATCTTTGCATTTGTTAACACAAAAACAATAAAGGAAATACTGAATTACTGAGAAAATAGTAGAGAGTTGACACTGGATGTTGTATTACATAATGTTATCTTCGTCTTTGTTACTGAGTTATACAAGTGATGGCTCGTTTGATTAATCAATTTTCTCCACCTCATCTCCATTGTTCTACCACCCTATCAGTCCTCTTCCCACTGGTAATAACCGTAGTTTTTGGTTTATTTACTCCCTCATGCTCTCACATTGGGGAGAGATTGGCTGCTTCAAATTATGCTGTAGGAAACATGGGTGTTCATGAATTGCTATGGCAGGAGGTGGAGAAGCACCCATCCTCAAAGACAATAATTGGCAAGCCCGCACAGCCATCCGGTGTCTGGTTGGAGTTACACAGTGAACTGCCAGGCTCTGCCTTGATATATAGTGCATTCACGTCCAGAGGCTGGGGCGAGACTTCAGGGCCGCTCCCGGGGTGGTCTCTGCTAGGGGTGGGGGTGTGGTGGTGGTGGTGAGGTGGTGGTGTCTGCTTCCCACCTCCTGCAGCTGTCTGGGCCCTGCCCTGATGCCCCACTGCCAGAGGCCCAATCAAGGTCTTCAAGGTTCTCATGCAGCCCGGAGGGAGGCCCCCGCCCCCTCAGGCCGCCGAGCTCCCCGCTCCCCTCATAGGCCACTAGTGTCTCCCTCTAGGCTATCTGTGATTCATTAGAGACTATCCCCACCCAGCTAGGGAAGCGGATCTGCACCCTAGATCCATGTCTTCGCCTGCTCCCACCTGTCAATCTCCAATGTTGCCTTTTCTTATTTGGATCTTACTATTCTGCTTCCTGGATCCTGTGGGTTGAGCAGCTTTGCAAAAACATGCCTTTGCATCACTGTGCTTCTGATATGGATACAGCCAACCATGGACTGCAACTGTGAGACAACATAAACCCCTCCTTCACTTTTTTTTTTCTGTCTTTTTGAGACAGGGTCTCGCTATGCAGTTTAGACTGGCCTTGAGCTCACTTTGTAGCCCAGGCTGGTCTTGAACTCACAATGATCCTCCTGCCTCAGCCTCCCGAGTGCTGGGATTACAGGCGTGCACCACCATGCCCAGCCACCCCTCCTTCATTAAGTGATGGATGTTAGGTACTTTTGTCTGAGCAATGGAAAACTGATTAATATACTTCTGTGCTTTTATTTATTTATTTATTTTTATTTTAAAGACAAAAGAATGGAAACATATCAACAATCACACAGACATAAACCAGAATAACACAAAAACAAAAAAGAAAATACAAAATTATAGAGAGGATAGCAGGGAATTAACAATGGTTGCTGTATTACATAATGTTATTTTTGCATTTGTTACTCAGTTATACAAATAAAGGCACGTACAATTAATCAAACAATTTCTTTCTCCTTCATCTCTGTTGTTCTCCCACCCAATTAGTCATCTTGCCTCTGATAATAACTGTACTTTTTGGTTTTATTCATTCCCTTGGGCTCTCACATTGGGAAGACACATGGCTGCTTCAAATTATGCTGCGATACACACGGGTGCACACAAATTACTATGGCACTAGATGGAAAAGCACCCAACCTCAGTGATGATACATAGATGGGGCCCAGGCACACTATGATCAACACCCCACTGACAAGCCCTCCAGGCCCTTGGGGCTCTGGTCGAGTCCGAGGAGTTGCCCCTGTGCACCGCCAGGCTCTGCCCTGTCACTGTTCCCCCTGGGGGACCGGTCCAGGTCCTCAGGATTTTCAAGTAGTGTAGTGTCTCCCTATAGGCTGCCTATGACTCTTTGGAGGCTATCACCACTCAGCTAGAGGGCTGGTTCTGCACCCTATATCCAGGTCTTCCCCTCCCACCTCTCGCTCTCCAGTGCTCCTGCTCCCCACCCCTTACACAGCTGGTCATTGGGTGCATTTATGATGCTGGGCACAAGTGGCTTGAGTTCTCCCCCACCTGTGCTCACTGAGGTAGTCCAGGGTATGTACGAAGTTTAGTTATTAGCTCTAGGAGACAACTGGAGGAGTTTCTCAGGTCTTCTGTGTAGAATATGTTGTCATCTCTCAGTCTCCATGACCGCTGCTTTTCGTATATTTGTCACTATGGATTCATATAAGGTTCATATATGCAAGTAGTATGAAGTCCATCTTGGTGCTCATACTAGTAGTTTAGAGTGGGTCCTGAAGACTGCGGACTCAGACCATTGCTCTTGGGAGCACATGTTGGGTGTGAGGGGTGCTGAGTCTCAAGTTGCTCACAGACAGAGTTCAGGGTGGGAGCTGGAGCCTGGTACCTCAGCTCATGTTTCCTGCTTGGTGTTGGAGTGAGAAGGGTGCGGGGCAATCTGGCCCACCTCCATCTGCACCTCACTCTTACTGGTGTGCTCCAGTTCCCGATTGTTCATTGGCTGGATCCCTGGGAATTGCCATGACCCTAGGGTTGCTGCTGCTGCTCTCTGCTGCTTTCTGCTGGTAGTTGCTCTCACAGGGGAGAAGTAGCAGGCCACAGCCTTGGGGCAGGCGCAGAGCTGGGTGTAGCAGGCTGTGTACAGGTTGCTTTGTCTCCACCTTACCTCAGGGCGCTGATTAGAGTGGGTGGCAGCAGAGTGGGCATGCTGCTTTAGTGGCTGTTGTACCTTTTCATCATCAAACTGGGTTTGACAACACCTCCCAGCTGCTGCTGCTTCTCTTCTGGGCTGCACTTTCCCTGCTCTGGTTTTGGCCCAGCTTTTGGAATTCCATTCTCCTCTGGCCAAGTCAGGAGGCTCCCACAAGTGTGGGCTTCTGCAGCTGAAGCTGCGAGTGTAGGAATGAGGCAGCGGGCTGAGGGTGTGTATAGAGTGGTGATTCCCTCTTTCTCCTCCTCCTCTTCCTCTAACTGTGCCATGGTGGCTGCCCAAGCTGCTCCTCAGGGAGGGATCTTGTTTGCTCTTTCTGAGGGCTTCAGTTCTCATTTCAAATCCTTCCTGGGACCAGGGGACCCACTTCTCTCCTTCTTGTCTTTCTTATGTTGCTACATTCCAGTATCTGGATGGTGATCCTCCGAGAGGATCTTTCTCTGCTGCTTACTCAATTGCCATCTTCCTGGAAGTGCTTCTGTGCATTTAAATCAAATTTATTTTAACTGAAAAACAAAAACATAAACAATTTGCATCTTTATATTGAGATGTGATGTTTCAATCTATATACATGTTGAGCAATGTTTAAATAAAATTAAATATATCCATCTCTTCATGCACTTATTATTTCTTTATGGCAAAAACATTCAAATTTCTATTCATCTAGCTTTTTGAAACATACAACTTTTAACGTGGCTCTTGACTCTGACATTATTTCCCCTACTGCAGGTACTGTAGAGAGGCTGTAACTGTGACTCAGTATCAGTTCCTCTCATCTGCCTTTGAGCAGTAGGACTTAGTGGGACACGTGGTCACCCATCCAAGCGCTATGTTTCTCAGCTGCTCTTTGAGCTCTCCATGGGCAGAAAAAATATCTCTTTAGGAAGACACAACTCACCAGAAATACAGCTTCCTGAATGACCTGCCAACTAATGCCTAATGCCACCTTATTAATCACACCACTGTACTGGGTCTCCGCCTTTCTTACCAGAGCTACTTGGTAGCTTTCTGAATGATCCCTTGAAGTCTAGTTTTTTCTTTCCTGGTCTTTTGGAGGCAAGTTCTCGCTATGCAGTTCAGGCTGGCCTTGAATTCACTTTGTAACCCAGGCTGGTCTCAAACTCGCAAAGATCCTCCTGCCTCAGCCTCTCAAGTGCTGGGATTATAGGTGTGCATCACCATGCCTGCCTGAAATCTAGTCTTTTACCACATACCAAAACATTCTGCACGTTTCTTGCTGACTGGATAACTGGAATCCAAATACCCTTTGGGAAACTCGTTATTATCTTTTAAGGTCCGCATTGCTCAGAATGAGACAGTGGCTCTGCATGCTCTGACTGTCCTCCGTGTCCACACTCCACAGCACCTACTGTTCTGAGCTCGTGCTCTGAATACTGTGAAGTTCCTTGATCATGGCCATGGTATTCTTACTTTCGTTCCTTGGCTCCAGCGCTCTCTCTGGCTCACATACTCCTCTCTTCCCCTGCCTGGGTGACTCTTGTTCCTCTCTGAAGTCTGAGTTCTAGTGTTTCTCTGAGACGTCTTCCGTAATGTGCCCCTCACCCCACGCTGCATTTTAGCTCCCTTGCTGGCGTTCCTGTAAATGCCTTGTTCCATTCACCAGCTGAATCTCAGCTGCTAATTTGTCTGGTAGACTGAGCAGCTCTCAGAGTCTGAGAACCAACTGTTACTGCATCCGGCCCCACATTCCTCCCAGCCAGAGGCCATGTTCAAAACTAGAAGCCATGCTTCTCCAGAAGGACTCTGACCATGGAAGGAGCAGCAGTTTACGCTGACTGCCACTGTGTGCTTTACTCTGTGTCCCAGTCACACACACACACACACACACACACACACACACACACACACACACTTGCCAACTTCTCTTCCTCCAGAGGCTCATGTTCTCAACCGTGGCAGCTGGCCAGGGGTGGAGTGACTCACCATGCCACCAGCCTTTAGACTGGTTGGTCCAGCACTGGCCAATGGCAAAGTCTCCACTGTGTAGTGACACCAGCATGGAACATAAACAGTGGTGATGTGTGGTCACTGGCAACAGAGGAAGGTGCTGGGAGCAGAAGGGGAAACGGGGCAGAGGGAACTGCTAAGCGTGGTCTCTGGCACGCACAGCACTGCCCCATGAGCTCACAGTTGGCTGAGCAAAACAGCCAGTGGGCTGGATTTGACCCACGGAATACATTTTGTTGCTCCCTGACTTAGGTAATCAAGAAAATAATAAATCAGGTTCTGGTTTGTAGTGTTTGCCAATTTCTTTAGTGCAAATACTCTCACCATGGCCAGTTTTAAGCTCCCAATCCGACATCACAAATGCTGGGTTCAGAACAGATATAGTAATTCCACATTATGTGTTTTCTACCATGAAGGTCAGTGTACCTCACCTCAAAAGCACAGGTAATAATGATGGAATGCAGTGAGATAATTAAGAAGTGATGATTTTGGAGTATTTATTACTTTTAGTTGTTCAAGTGATTTATTTACCTGTGATTTTATGTAGTTTAATATTTAATAACGGCTGTTTAACAATCTGCTTGCAGAATTCCTCAAAATACAGCAACAGCTTTCCTCTAGCACACTACTGCCCTGCTCTGTCTGATCGCACCAGCCATACAGAAGGGAGAAGAGCAAAGCCACCCACAGAGAGAGATCTGAGAATCAGCTCTGGACATAGGAGCACTGACCTCTTGCCTTGTTCCTCTTGGAGATGTCATCCCCCTAGGATGTCCTACTGTGTTCTTTGACAAACTAGTTTCCCCTGAGGACTGAGGGGGTTCTCGAGCACCCCCTAACGGTAACATTGTGACCAACATGAAATCCACTTCTTTTTTTTTTTTTTTTTTTAATTTTAGAAACATAAAAGTACAAAAACATATTGACAAACAGACACCCATTATCATAGAAAATAGTACAATCACAACTAATCTATAGACAAGGTGATATGGTCTCAACAGTAGTTGTTGCTTTATCCATTGATATCTTCGAATTGTAGATGTATGGACCCATATACAGACATGCAAA